>JAHZMX010006077.1:0-132741 GCA_027743895.1 Seira musarum | reverse complement strand
AACCCCCCCCCCCCTAAGAAAAATGTGTCAACTGTAAAGGGGTTCAACAGCCTTCGATTAAGGGCTCCGATACACACGCCATCCCCCAATTTTAGGATAGAGCGAATTTGAAATGGTTTCAAAGAAAAGTTCGCGTCGTAAGCTTACCAGAATCTCCTAAAATTTAGAAAACAAAGAAAGTGAAGAGAAACTCTGCATGCACAAATTACTTTCTACATTCCCATAACGGTTGTAGAGCCATATTGTGCAGAGGTTTGGGTATGCTCAATTATAAATTAAGCACCGCTTAAACATGGCTAATAATGCGAAAGGCAATTAAATTGCAGAGTTTCTCTTCATTCCATAACAAATTGCAGCGTCTTTCTGCGAATCCGTGCAAATCATCACTTTGGGTATATAAAAGCGGCGGTAAATCTTCCGACATTTTGTGTCACTAAGCATTGGAAGCTTCACTCGGTAAAGTCTTCTGGGAGCTTTCTTCTTTGTTTCTGTGCGTCCCCATCCTATCGCGACGCCTCTTCTGCCACTCAAGTCATCTGAAAGAAGCTTTCCTTCTGGGAGACACACTGGGGATATGTCTTCGGAGTACTGGATAGGTTGAGTCAACTTAACCAAGGCAATATCGGCGACTAGTGTCCTGGAGCTCCACTTTTTGTGTAGGATATATTTTTCTGCCTTCAACAGAAATCACAATGTATAAAGTACACGGAAATAAAAGTAGTAAGCAAAGGTAATTGAAAATTACACCTGAATTAGAACTTCAGTCCCGATAATATCTAGTCGGTCTGTTCCGCCAACAAAAGCACTGACGGATTCTGCGCGCTTCCTAATGTAAAAAGTTTTGGCAGATTTATGAATGAAGTTCATTCATTGGTAATAAACTGATGGATTCAAATATAATTAGGGGTTTAAAAAATACATGCAATGAGCGGCCGTAAGAATGTATATGGGAGAGACGATAGATCCAGTACATCCAGTTTGACTTCCATCCGTCCTGGTGATATCCAACTGTGCCGCCCATGGGAACAGTCCCGGAGGAACGCGACGTCCTCCAATTATCTACGTAACACATACGGTTAAACAATGTCACAATATACACTAATCATAAGTGACAGAAACAAAGGATACTACTGTGAGTGCTGTGATCCCACCTTTCCAGCCCTGCCTAGGCGCCCGCAAGGAACAGAACCATGTGTTGCAAAAATCTCCCGATATTTTCGAGAATGGAAAGTGCAAAATGTCGATCCCAATATTTCTGACGACTTCTTTACTCTAATTGCCATTGTGTTTTTCAAGGATATAGCCCTAACGTTAGCATCTTGGCCACAATACAAGAAGGAATTTTGTTTGAAAGTCACATCTCCAGCGACGTTGACAGTCAGGACATCCTTTTGTGTAGAACAGTCACCGAGCCGGATTGGGGAGCATGTCAGAATCAGTCGTGAATCTTGATTTGGTGACATAATATGAATAATGCAGTCTTCATTGAAGCTCATATTGAACGCACCCATAGCACCATCATATCTACCAGGTCAAGTGATTACATAAAGGTGCTGAAAATCTAAAGATATTCATGATGAATGAAGAATGCAAATTCCTTACTTTCTCTGACACGCTGGTATGTTTTCTTTGTCAGCCCAACTACTACTAGCACTCAGGGAGGAGAAACTATTATTGTACATCATTTCATGCAAGCCAAGGCCATACGCTAACTCTGAGAGTGCATCGGACATTATAGGTTCCGTGTCAACCATATTGGACATTTGAGATTCCAAATCATCATTCACTTTTGTAGGTTTTAAAATGAGGTCCTCAACATTTGATAATGTAATCCTAGAGTCGACAAATTTATGTCGTAAAATATCTGGAGCAATCATCGGTCCAGGATTGAGAAAGATTTCAACGTCCTACAAAACAAAGTTGGCAATGGGAAGTGGCTATATACATATTGTACATACAGCTATATACAGATATTTGTACTTATTGTTTATCTAGTGCCAGATAGCACTTTCTTTGAAATCCAATTGCATAGGTAATTCAACTAATTGCCGCAAACACAATTTTATAATGACATTACCTCCTGATCCTGTCTCGATGATTTTCTCACGACATCATCCCCTTTTTGAATGGTTCCAGAAATGTGTGGATCCTAAACAATCATGGAAATCTGAATTCTCTGAATTTCATAAAATATTACGAATCTTATGAGTCTTGTTACAGAAGCAATCTGTCGTGTTGTATCTCACATTATTCTGATCATCTTCCGCTTCAAACCAAACATCAGAGTAATCCTCATCCTCAAAGTCATAATTATCATCACCTCGAATGAGCAGGAATGTAGTTGCACTCAAAATGCACAAAACTTTCACAGAAAATCTTTGCATCGTAGTCAATAGTCAATCAAACTAAAATTATGACTCACACAAACTATTCTATTGAGAAACTTCCCATGAGCTACGAACTCTTCAAAAAACTTCATATAACATGAAATGTCACCACAAATGTGAATGAGTCCACTCCTTCCAGTATGGTTTCTACTTGGTGAGTATGATCAAAGATTAGAATAAAATGCATGCGGCACAAACGAAGAGAAAATTTTTTATGCTAGTCTAAAAGCCAATTGTTTTATTATTGAAGCAACGCACAAGCAGTATAATAATAAGCAATATATGTAGTTGATTAATATTTAATCAAGAGACATCATGTAATTAGAATTGGAAATCATCCAAACTACGAATACGACTACTATTCGTGCTTTATTAGTACGAAAGGGAAACTTTTTCTTCGTCTCGAATTAATGAATAAATCATTCGAATCCATTAGTATTCCCGTCGTCAAATCAATTTTGTTTATCCAGACATTTTTCTTCATCAGCAACATGGATTACGACTGGAATGACTATTGCTAAAGTGTTATTTTGATAACAATATTAGTTTACATATACATAACACTACATACTCAAATAGTAAAAATTATATTTACATTTAACGATTACACCATCACTATTAAAATATTGAGAAAACAGTAATCTTCGAATAATAATTACACTTCTTTTGTGGCGCATGGCCAAAAATTTCTAGTATTTCTCAAAACACCGTTTCCGGAATTCGACAATGTTTTCCTGCGAATGCCTAATAATAATTGCCTATCATCTACTACAGCTTTTACATACAATATACATAATAAACTTTTTAATGTTCAATGAATCAACATGAAATTACATATGAGACGATGTAACAATGAGAAGGAGTAGCGAGGAGCATGCGTATTTTTTCATTAGGATCATCTTAATTTTAAATTTATAAAGTGGGGCCTCCCTCAAATAGCTTTGCCACACACAGGTAATTTATATAACAAAATAAGTATAAATTTTTTATAGCAATTTATGGTGAGTACTCTCAACAAATAATAAAGTGGCAGACGAAAATGTATGGCAAATTGAAGAATATTACGTCTTATGACTAGATTCGACAAATTCATCTACAACTTTTAATACAGGTCACGCATATCTAAATTGCGTGGTTTATAAAGCATTGATTGATTGTGACATCTTTGAGGTGTCATATTATTCGAATGTAACGAGAAGAATAATGTGGAAATGTCTTTGAAAACATATAGTATTCTTAACTTGAGGGGAACAATGTAACATAATAATTAAAGCTAGATGTAGTCCAGTATTTTACATTTAATGTGATGTGCAGACTTAAGCTGCACAAGCAAACCAAGTCTTGTAATTCAGAGGAGCTTCTATTCAGGTGTAATATCATATGAATCGTAACAGTTTATCGTAATATAAATAATAATACTTACGCTTCAAAATTTGCTAAAACACATTCGCGAAATTCCGCACTTACAAGTTGAAGTATGATATTAGAAAATCTTAATTAACGAGACAAACTAAAAAAACGCAGAGAGGAACATCATTCTTATTATTCAAATGTGGTCAAAGGATCAACCGCTTTCGTACCATTCGTCATCCGTACATATACAGTTTAGCAAAGCTCTTGTTGCGAAGGAATATTTTAAGACGAATCAATCTGCTCTTTGGAAACAATTACTTATGCACAATAACTTGGCCAAAACTACATCAGATGAAATTTGAGCAATCTACATTTCGCCAAAAACACCATCATTTCAGCAGAGCCTGCTTGTTTTAGCGGTGATTGCAAAACGCGATTTCATGATTAACTTGATGGTTTTGGACATTCTAGTTTGATAAATTTTGCAACATTCTAGTTTGATAAATTTTGCAACATTCTAAATTTATTATCTCTGTAATAATTTTTCCATAGAAAATAAGTTTTAAAAAACCATTAAAATCCATATTATGCGTCCTGATAAAAGAAAAAGGGATCGCGGGCAACAATCTTAATATAATGAACCCTTTCAGGCGCAATGTCACTTATTAATAACAATGATCTTATGAAGATCACTTTGATTAAATTTTATATGACGTGTGACAACCATGATTAGATGAATATTTCACATTCTTACGAACTTCAATCCTGTATTATATTATTATAATGCTACTATGTATCTGTATACATTCATCTGTTTTACGATATTTGACATGACAAAACCCAAAAAAGCAAGGTGCATTAAATGTACCCTGTTTCTTAATACCCAGCAGATGTAGAAACTCGTTCCGTACAAAATTTGCACAAAATTTCTGTGAAGGATTCGGAGAAACTCATTTGTTTAGATAATTTTTTTTGGTAATTTTCCATAATTTTCAGAAGTATTTTGGAAGATTAGGAAAAATGTAGCCATATAAAATTATTTCATAAGAGTTATTTATCGATCACATTTGATGTAACAATTTTGTAGCACACTAAAATGCAATCGAATATAAGTAATTTTAGAATATTCATTTCGAGAATTTTCATCAGCTTTGGCAAAGTTTCTTTCTGAACTGTAAGTGAATGAATTTAGACAACTGAAATCGGATTGATTTTGACAAAGCAAACATTTTAGGTGAATTCAAATTGATGGATGTGTTTGGTTGTAGTATAGCAGTATAAATGCTATTGGAAACTAGGTGAGACCGATTTCTTGTGAAAAGGTTACAAATTGAGTTGAATGATTTCAAATCGTATTGGTATTTGACGCATTCTGGCAATTTACGTAGGACAATATGTTTATATATAATTTATGCAGACATATACATATTTACTTATTTCTGTGTTAGGTATGCACTTTACCACAGCGTATTTTTGATTCATTTGTCAGTTAGTGTTTTTGTAGTCGTAGAAAAATTTATCTGGAAACAATTTGATTTGGTAGGTATTTAATACTAGGTACACATTTCTAGTGATGTCACGTCACGTTATATACATTTTAATGTGTATGTAAGTACATCATTCAGACTTTGGTCATTTAAACCTCCAAGGACTCATATATGTACATCATCAGACGTCACTGGGAGATGAGGGGAGCGGACACAGCGCATACAATGAGTGAGCTTATTTTATATATGCAATTGCATGATTTTATATATACTCTCAGCACTTATCTATGTAATTCTTACGGTTCCACCTCGGTGATGGTGATGGAACCCCTCCATAAGTCCCTGAACTGTTTTCGAATGGCGCCAGTGATACAGATTGGAATTAGGGTGCACGGTACAATGTACAGCAGAGCGGGCTGTCCAGATTCGGTAAGAACCAGAGCCACAAAAGCACCAAACAAGCCAAACATGTATCCTTGTAATAATGGAGAAAAATTATAAGTCGAGGTAAGATATTAAGCGAGGACTGTGAAGTGTAATGAGTCTTACCGATCATGGTAACACAGAAATAAGGTCGCCACTTGTCACCACGAATGATGTCAAAGGAGTGGGCAAAGCAGACCAGAAATCCTGGTACAATTATGTCACCAAATCCAAGCAGAGAGTAAGACTGTCCAAAATTGCATTCCACCGGTCCAACTGTCCTCGGGTACTTGATTAGTAGCGGCAACGACTCGCCGGATGATCCGCCAGTTGCAACTTCAACCATGACACTCTTTCCGTTCTGCAAATATTAATATATTATACTTATATGCTGTGCGTATCTGCATTAAATAACCAAACTAATTTCATTCATTCAAACAATAAGAGTATTTTGTTGTATTCTATTTTTGTAGAAACAGGTAAGAAAAGTTGGGGTGCCATGGAAATTCAAAAACAGTTTGTATGAATTGCCAACTTTATTGTTGTTATATTATTTTGTTTGGAATAGAGGTACTAGAACGAGAGAAAGCAACTACCATTCATTTCTAAACTTTTCAGGTAAAGATCATATATTCAACAATGCATCGGTTTCATCAAGTCATGTAAAAGATGGAGTTCGCAGTATTGTAACCAATATTGTAGGTATGTATGTGCTATATTAAAAATTCCTGTGACTCATACATACAACAATATCTCTAATGTTATATACCAATACAATTAAGTTCTAAAAATATTATTAATATTATTATGAAAATGTGTAAAGAGAATAATAATGGCTAAGTTGTCAGGTTTTCATAGCATTCAAAAAATCAACAAATTCAAATAACTGGTACTTTGTTACAGAGCTGCACAGTTATAAAAGGGACAAGTGGTTAATTTCTTAATATTAATTTGGCATTGTTAATTTGTTACATTCGTAGAAACGTTGAACAAAAATGTTTGCATTAAGATTTGTTCTGCATCGCAATCATTTTACAACGACGACAACGAAGTATTTGTAAAAAAAAAAACATCTTTTCATATAAAACATGACAAAAGAAAGAGGTATTCTAAGAATGCAAAACATCTATTTAGTGTTAGTTTGCTAAACTAGCTTAAGAACAGACCCAAATCAACACTTGTTAGTCTACAAATCAACCTAGAATTCGTCCCAAATCGTTTAATGTTTATTCCAATAAACTCTCTTTCGCAATGAAGAATGTAAAGGAGGATATTAAATATTTTTCGAGGGATGTTTGCAGTTGCTACTTTTTGCTATGCAACTTACCTCTTGTCGAAAAAGTCATACCTCAATGTTAAGATGTTGCGAAAAGTAAGTGAATGTATGAATTGACCCCTTTATGAATAAAAAAAATATCGCAAAAAGCCCTCAATTTATTGGACTGTTATTATGTGATAACGCCATTGTGAAGGATGTCAAATGCCAATCGCATAATATATGAATAAGTATAATGCAGCGTGCATTTGTTTCAATATTCATAGTGCATTTCGTATGGTTTGGAGGATGCTCCATAAACACATTCCAGAATGAACATCATCATGAATAGCATGGCGCTGGAACAATGAAATGAAATGACCCTAATGAGAGTACTTACTGATGTTATGTAAGGAGTGATGAAAACGAAGAAGACATCATAGAAGAAGAGAAGAGACAACAATGAAGCACAAATCTTCAAGTTTGGAATCCTCAATGTTTGAATGAGATGAACGCTTTAAACGAAATAAAAATTGATTACCGTTAATTAAATGTTTGAAGTACATAATAATATGAGGTTTTTGTTGAGTAAATGATGTCTATCCTACCAAAAGCAAATTCCAAGAAAATCCTGCAAGATCCAGATGTGTGGGTCGTGACGGAAGATAATCCAGACAACAGACATTGCCAAACAAACGGCAGCCGAGACCAATCGATGTATTCCACAATCCCGAATTCTATTTACAAGCAAAAGACCCAAGATTTAGGTTTACTACTTCATGTATGTTCATGTATGAAACATGTTGGATTATGAATAATTTTAATAATACCGGGGCATGCATGCATCCATTTTGAACACCCTGGCAACTTGATTGATGAGCTCGTAGGCGGCTCGTCCAGCGGCGACACAGAAGACAACCATGAAGAAGTACACTATACACATACAACACGTAATACATATATATAGTTTTTGTAATTGCGAATGATTTGTAGACAATAAAAGCTAATGATAAAGTATTGTAAATTGACGGACCCAGGTAGTTGTAGAAGTAGTAGAGAAGCATCAAGGTAGCCGTGATGAAAAAGACAAGAGTTAGCACCAATGTAATCGAGAAATTAATCTGTACATTTTTCGAAGACTCTTGAGAGGTGGTACTTGATCCTTCCAAAATCTGTTGTCGGCTACTAGTACTGCGGCAAAGAAGATCTAGGATAATTTCCAACTTTACCAAGTGCTTTGTATTGAATAAGTACCTCTGCAAATCCTGATATGGCCCTGTTAAAGAGCCAACAGCGACACAGAAACATGCAGTAAGCCAAAGTAAGAATACGCTTCCACTGAACATGATGTCGTCGAACGTCAAAGCGTAAAGTTGGACCATCATATCATGTGTCCAGTCGTAGTCCTGCAAAAGAAGCAGTCATGTCATCAAAACAACGCCTGGGTTATTTGGAAAAAGTAATAAGTACGAAATTATTTCGAAATGTAATATACAATACCTTCAGTTCTTGGAGAGTTTGGTTCCCAATAGTACCAAAAATTGCCATGCCGTATGTATCATTTATCTTTTGCTTCAGATACAAATTCAAAAAGAAGCCTCTTCCATGGTGCTCCTGTTGACAAAACAAGAAAGTGTTCTTACATGTGTAAATAATCATAATTAGAAACCAAAAGAATTTCTGTTTTCAATCAAAGAAAAATCCTACCTTTGCGTATTCCACATATTGTGGAAAGGTACAATTACCCTTCCCTTCCATTAAAAAGAGATTATCAATGCCGTCATCGGGGACATTTGGTGGTGTATCGGACTCCCCGCAAATACTGCGGTTTGTGGCATCAATGATACGATAGGTTTTCTGAAAATCAAATACAAGATATTATTCTATCAGCTTCCTCAAATCATTACACTCCATGATAACTAACTGTTTTAAAATTTCAACAACTCACGCTTCCATTTTTTGAAAGGGGCCACATGTCCGCGTTATACACGAAACAGAAATCGCGTCTGGTGGTGTGCGTTTTATTACCCCCTGACTCAACAGTGTTTTGACTATCGTTTTGGGCACCGACAATCTTTAACAAACCGTATTGGGTATTCTGAAATCGCAACACGAAATGCATTTCAAAATTAATTGGAAACAAAGCTGAAGCTGTAAAGTTTGAATAATAATTTTCTGAGCTTTACTACTTACCTCTTGGGAATGTACCACCCCAACCATCAACGTCCCCACAACTAGAAGAATTAGCATAGTGTTTGTATTCAAACGCCCCATCATTTTCACCTTGACTAACTGCTTTGGCCTGCGAAACGTTAAAAAATTATGTTAATTGAAAAGTTACGAAGGACAACATCCCATCCTAAACCTGAGTGCACCAGTAATTACAAAAGTATAAGCAATCGGTTTATATTTTCTTCGACATGGGGTGTTAAGTACAAAATCTCTGCAAACTTTCCCTCTTTTTCCTTTTAAAAGGCTGAAAGGAGTAAAACTTTTTAATATACTTCATTTAAAATATTTAATGACGTTCAAACTTACACAACTTTAGAACAATAAAAATCTATCAAAAACTATAAAGAAAGAAGACCCTATTTATAAATTCTTGCGATGTCACGAAGTTTAAAAACCGTTAATTATTTTAGTATTGAACACACTTTTCCACTTTAATTAATTAGAAAGCCCTACAACTTAAGAGTAGAAATTGCTAAAGTAAACTGAATACTAATGAGCCTACTGCTGGAGTTTGGAATGGATTCGACATTTTTATCATCATTATTATATTCATTCGCTCTTCTACGACGATTGGGACTTGGGACTACAACAACCACTATTACTCCTACCATTGGGATTTTACTCTGTTTTGGTTTAATAATTGAGCAGGATGAGTAATTTACAAAAGGCTGTCTTTTTTACGATTCCATAAAACGCGACAGATTTATCAAATCAATTGGGAGAAAAACGTTAAAGCCTGCTTTGGCCTTGCTGGCTCTTTTTCATCATCTTTTCTGTGGTTGATGATGAGATGAGATGATGGTGAGATAGAGACGACGACAACAGTTGTAGTTGTAGTTGTAATGTAATAAAAAAGCATAATATTTTTTGTATGCGCTTTTGATATTTTACCTGATATTGGCCAAAGCAGCGACGAAGACGTATGTTGTTGTTGGAGTGAATAGTAGTATTCACAGCTGAGCTAGTCGGATCAGGTTGAGAGTGGAGATGGTGATGATGGTGGTGATGTTGATCATGTTGGTTCAGTGTTGCTGCTGCTCTTGGTGTGGTGGTGGTGGTGGTGGTGGTGGTGCAAGCAAGCAAGGCTGTTCTTGTTCTTGATCTTGTACGCTGCTCGACGACGACAAAGTATCACTCGAGAAACACTGAACTAGTCGCTTGAGGGAACGGTATTTGCGAGAAGCCTGTTGTCCAGCTAGGGTGAAGAGAGTAAGGCTGAGAGCCGGGCCGCCGTTGTTGTCGTCGATGTAGGAAGTTGAGTCGCTGCTTGTAGTGCTAGTGCCGCAGCGTTCACAGGAGCACCAGAACGACCCGTAGAAGGAGTACAGCTCACAGAGAATACCGAAATAGAGGAGGAGCGGAACTAGAGGAACCAAAGTGCAGGCTTGTGCGTAATGATGGGGAAATGTGGTAGACGCGCAAATGGAAGAACTTCCGCTACTAGCGGCAGCGGTGGTTGAGGTGGTGGTGGTGGAGGTGAATCCCTTGCCTGTGATGTTCTGGGCTACTAGCACGACGTCTTCCTTCCTTCTACCTCCACTAAGCTTTGGAGGAAGCGACCACCTATCGTTTCTAGACCTCCGTGGTCGGGCCGTGATGATGCCTTTCTCGGGAGAATGTTGGTGAATGAAAAAAGGAATAAGTCGTGTTGAGTTGAACTGCTCTGACGAAAGAAAGACTCCAATTTACTCACTAGGAAAAAAAAACTGGTTGCGCTGAAGGGAAAAGGTGCTTCGTCCAGAAAGCCGTCACACGAACTGGCTGATTTTCCTGAAGAGCGGTGCCTTTTTATTGAGGAGCACCGAAGAGTACCTAATTGTAAGTTTTATTCCGATTAGGATGATGCTGCCTGGTTTTCCCTGCCCGAGATCGCTTTGTATGCCTTTTTCTCTATTGTTGTTTCGCAGAAGATGAGAGATTGAGAGAAAGGATGATGACGATGATGATGATGTGAGCGAAATCAGAGACAAGCTGGATGGATAGATAGATGATGATGATGGGATTTTGTATGCTTGATATATGTAATAATGATTATGATGAGATGAAATGAAAGGAAAAAAAAATGTCCTTTTTGGAGATTTCTTTTCAATTATGTCCAATATGTTGATGAGTTGCTATTTCTATCGGTATTTCGAGTGGGCGATTAATCAACCAATGTATTCAATATTTTAAACTTTTTTGTCCAGATTGAAAATACGTAAATACATATTAGGATGATGAGCAGATTGGTAAATTATCATTTTCCTTTTAATTTTGTGAAAGCAGGAAGTAATGAAGTAACTCATTACATTCGAGAAAGTCCAAATATTATTTCTATGTATGCTGTATAGTATGTACTTATGTTTGTATGTGCTCTCGTAATCCATTCAAGTCAATGAAAATTATGTATTTTTCACTTTTACTTAGCAAATGTCTTGCATAATCTTAAATACTCTTACTAGAAGACAAAAAGACGAAAATATGTTATGCATTTATGGATGGATAATTTAGAGAATAATATATAGAGAGGAGAAATGAAGCTGGAGAGTTTTGTTTTTGGAATAAGTCCCCGTCATCGTCGTCGGATGGATGGTTTGATGTGATGTTATTTGTTCTCCTCCTTTCCTTGATCTGGATAGAAAATGAAAGATTATGTTTTGCGAACATAGTTTCTCGTCCTTTTCAGAAAATCAACCCAGTCAGCTCAGCATCAAGAGCAGACACTAAGGAGGAAAACAAGGAGGGAGAAAAGGATCTTCCAGAAAAGCCACTTGAAGAATATTCGCTTTTATGAAGTGTCTCATATCATGATCACGACGAACAATGATGATTTTAATTAGGTATATCGCCACCATCGTATTCACTTGAAATGACTTTAAAGTTGTCATTGTATTATAGTTGAAGGTTATATTATAGTATGTATATGTAGTCTATAATCGGGCACTGATATGAATAAGTCGTCGGTCATATCACCATTACGGCCGACGACAGTTCATTGGCCATACCAATTTTTTTTACACAAGCTCTGAACATATGGCCAAAAAATTAGCGACCATACGTTATTATCATTATGAATCCTTTATATATGAATCAAAGAATTTGAATACCTGCCACGGATGGAATGACTCCAAAACAGCGAAAATCACAGCGTAATCAGGAGGTTATGTTTCTACTCTTACTCCCTCTTTCTCTTTCTTTAAAAAAAACTAAGATTAGCAAAATGCCCATTGCATGGGATTTTATTCTCAATTAAGTATTTACAAGATTTTCCATGCTCAATTAGAAATACACAAAGTAACTCAGAATTTTCTTCACTCAGGGAGGCAGAAATAAATGATGGAGGAGAAAATTGAGCCATTTGTTATACTTCCGTTTGAAAGCAACTAGTATTTATCGTGGTTCTTTTTATATTACATTTACAAACAAGAAGGCAAAATGAATCACTTGGAAAGATCCGGGAGAAGTGGAAGATGAATAGGAAAATTTCTAATTTAAATGAGTGATATTTAGGGAAGCGATCCTCAATTGTCATTGAATTAGTATTATATGGAATAGGATTTTAAAGAATGATGACGATCATGGTCCTGACGGTGATGAAGATTGAGGAATAGCAGAAAAATAGAATAGGTTGAAAGGAGTTGAATTTGAGATACGTGATCATACATGTCGATTCAGTTCTAAGATTTCATTCTGGGAATGACTTGAGTGAAAGAAAAGTAAATTATTCGTTTTGTGTGCCACTTTTCTGTAAAAAGCAAGCTGGCGAATCCGTAGCAATGTTTCAGGTAAACAAAATCGTATTTCTTACCAAAGGAATCTATTATTACAATTTTGTTTAAGTAGAATGGGAAAGATGAAATCGTTGGAGGCATGAGGCTAGAACGTGATACCGTTTGGTAAAGAAGGAACATATAGAAGGCAGCATGAGCCAAAAGTACGAACATCCAATTCAACCACCACTATGTCATATATTATAGCGTTGTTTGCAAATGTGAAATTTGATTTTTTTTTCTTTCTCTCTCATTTCTCCCCTTTTTAGTTATTTTTTCTCTCTTTTTATGCTTAAAAATGTAATTGGAATGGATTTGATTTGAATTGAATAGAAGCACTCGTACAAGAAAAATTGAATTATCGAGATAATAGGACAAGGGAAAATTCACCTTTTCGTCAGTATTGACAATTCAATTACGCCTCTCCCTTTGAACAACAACTATTTTTTTTACCCCCTCCACTTCCTGGTTTTTTCCTCTCTTTTCCATACCGTGTTTTGTTGTTGTCGTTCCGTGAAAGAGAGAAGAGAAGGAAAATATTTCAAGGAAAAGGACAAAATGAGGGCATTTTAACATTGTAAACATGCATGAATAACATGATCATATTACATAAATAACGTATTGACTTCAAGTCGTCAAGTAACAATAAGCTTTCTTTTCTTCTCCCCATTTTGTCATACTTTCTCTTTTGCTTTCGCTCGTTGTAATCACTTTTTTGTCCTCGATGCGTGATTGCTTCCAGACCCAGATTAAATGGATGACTATTTTTTCTCAAAGACAGAAAAATATTGATAGACTCATACGTACGCAAGGATAGATTTAATTTCGCAATTGCTATTTAAAACCGGTCTTTCTGACGAATTAGAATCTTGTTATTTTTAGAGTAGAATTATACAGATTTTCAATTCGAAACACCAGATTTTATCTCCATATTGTCCTTTTCTCTGGCTCTCTTTCCAGTGGAATGTAACGTGCGGCACATATCTACGTAGACCCTCCTCTGTGTTCTCTGTGTAGAAAAATAACATATTATGAGGAAATGGGAGCTCATTATTAAGTTTTAATCTAAATATACACTTTGTTATGGTTCGCAGATTTGGTTAGTCTCATCGTCAGTACGAACGTCAGAGAACGAAATGATACCTTAAAAGTCATCATCGTCGTAATGCCCCGCGTGTGATACTATATCCTGATAATAATATAATAAATGTGTTTTACCTCACAATATCTCAGGTAATGTGGAAGCATTCACCTCAAGATTGTATTAGGTAGAAGAGGAGAATCGAAAAGGGGGAAATCATTCTCATGACAAATTCATTGGTCGGCGAGCACAAAAACTTTATCGATCCTCGTGGATAAAAGTAACTGTTATAGAAAAGCGTCTTTGTATCAGCATCCTCATCAAGTCATGCGAGCTATGTATTTAAAGACACATAACATCATCAGCCATCTCATTTAATCCATGCATAGAGAAAATAGTAATGGGAAATTATATTTTGTGCAAATGCTAATCTCCCTGCCACCGCCAGCCTGTCTTTATGGCTGATGATAGTGTTCTTTTTCTCCTGTATTGTTTTTTGTTGAGGAAGGAAGTCAAGAAAAGGTACCACAAGGAATAAGCATTATATATACATAGCTTATAATGAAAGCAATAATACAATACAGGGCGATGAAGGCAATGGTGTTTTATAAATTTCTATAGAAGATAAAAAGAAAGATGACCAAATAGAACGAAGTATGTTTACGTACCTAGTTATATAAGACATTCATTCCCTATTTTCGTTTGATCGCGACTAAAAAACAAGTCTAGGTATGTGTTTATAGGTATTAATCCTTTTCCATCTCCTCGCCTGCCTCATCATCATGATCAAGAGGCAGCAACAGCATCAGCATTTACATCATCATCATCATAATCATCATGACTGTGCCTAAAAAATGCGTCCGGTTGAGGATTGTGACTTTGGGAGAATAAGGAAATATCATTTTCCTTTTTTTAACAGGGAAAATAAAGGAATAATAATAAAGAGAAAATGGAAAAGAGAAAGTGGGAGAGCTACTTTTAGCTTGAAGCCCCTTAAAGCATGTATAGGTAGGTAGTATAGATGGAAAAGTGCCTCGCTTTCATCTCGGCTCTAACAAACAAGGGAAAGAAGAGCGACAACAAGTAGAATGCATGATATATATCTAGCGTCTACCATCATCACCACCAGTTGCTTAAATTTCATTACAAAGAATCAATCCAAAAAATTTAATAATGATGGTGTTGGTGCTGGTGCTGTTATGTTCATTCGTTTTGTTTGACGCATTTTCTCTTCTTCAGAATTGCTTTTGTCCAGCGGCGGATGTAAAGATCAAGCTGATTCTTTCTAACGAATGCTTTCATCCGGGAAAATGCAGCTTATATTATTATTATTACTATTACTATATTACAAAAACATGGAAAAGCTTTGTGTACAAAGAAGAGAATACTTCCATATTTACCTACCTAATAATACGGGTAACTGATACTTGAGACAGGCACGACATAGGCGGACAGGGGACTTTTTCTGAACACTTCATTTCACTTTATATGTTCGCTAAATTGTTCTCGACATTTTCCTACCATACAGACCTTTGACATTATACAAAATCTATTTTTAAAATTGGGCGATGCTGATGACCGGAAAACTTTTCCCACTTAAACGACGCAGAGATAGAAACGAAAAATGTGTAAAGACATAACAGACATTATTAGGACCTATTTGAACCATCCACAACCAGATGTGTATCATTTTTAATTCATGAGAAATTTTTGTACGGTTTCAGTTTTGAAAAAGTCTGAAAAAGTAACAAGCCCAAGAGAAGCCAAAATGGAATTAATAATAAGTTGAGAAAGTATTTGTTGGTCGCAGTTTTGCTTTACCAGGGCATCATCATATGAAAAGAATATAAATCAATATTAATAATGTATAGTACTGGTTGAAGTTTATAATAATGGCAAATAATATTTAAATGCCGTGCAGTAGTGTACTACCAGAGACAGTGGTAAAACATAAGACATGGTAAGACAAAGCTAAACAAAAAAAACACAAGACCAATAATGAACTTTGAAGAAGCAAAGCCAACATAATCAAAATAGATTGATGAGGTAGTTAAATTATGTTAACGACAGATTTTCGCTGTATGGATCCTCGGTTTTATTTGAGATGCTTCCTGGTCTATTTATTTCCAATTCTCTAAAGTAAACGTTCTTCCTCCCTCTCGCTCATTTTCAAATCGAGATGATTCATGATTTACTTTATAAGTATGATTATTTGCTAAGATGCTAATGGGGATTTTTCAGCACATTTTATGGCGTAAAGCCTTTTTTGTTTGACTCTAACCCACTTTAAGTAATGACAGCGTAAAGGTAAGGAGTCATCAGCCATAAGCAGGAGCAGCAGCAGACGAAACCGGAGGCAAAACATTTTTAGTTTTACTAGAACGGAGCCAATGCTGTCAAATGAATTGTGTATGAAAATGGAATTGGATGTTGTTACGGAAGTAAAAGATCTTGGTTTCCTTTTTGCTATCATACTTGTTTTCTACGTCGTATCGCTTGTAAGTTCCCGTGAAAAACATCAAATTTATTTTTCGTTAGAGTAAAACAGATCTCTTACACCCCTTTAGTGGGAATAAAAGAAATGATAAAACTACTACTCTCCTGTCTGTTAAGTACTTGCATAACTGGAATGATAACAGTCTGAGTCTGAGTCTCTTTCCTTCTCTCCTCTTTTACTTTGCTCCTCAAAATGTATGCATCAAGATGAAGTTGACGTTCGTGATGATGATGATGATGATGTCGAGGATGATGATTAAGATCATCTCTCAGAGTTATATGCATGCCTTTCATGGAAAAAAAGTATATTAGTAGAGCGTGGCACATAATAACTCATTCATTTTTTAGGGGAAAAGTTGCAAAATTGAAAAATTATGTCATGATTCATGTAGATCACCACTGCCATTTAGGTTTACAACAATAATCATTCTCAACTTTACTTTTGAGGATTCTCTTTAGTGGTGGTAAGTAGTAAGGACGAAGATGATATAAAAAAAAAACAGAAAATGAATGAAATTGTCTTTTTCCCTTTGGGTGGACTCCTTTAAATGTGAGTGGCCTCACAGCATTTTTCGTAGTAAGTGGCTCGAGTGATGGAAATACAATGCCAGCGGCAGCTCATCATCCTGATGAATGCATTCAATGGAATGAGAAAAAAAAGCTATGAAACTGTATTTTTTGTTTGTTTGAATGAAAGTATTAAAAAATATTAGCAAGAGCCATATATCATATCAAAGCCACATAGCAAAAGAAATTGTGCAGGAAAAGAAATTAACAGAAATTTGGAAGAGTGTGTACATCTCAATGTAAGAAGACATCTTTTCGTTTTGGAATTCGTTGTTTACTTACCATTTACTCTTTTCGTACTTGTATCTTGATCACGCTTAAATTAATCTGGAATAACGATTCTAGCATTCAATTTTTTAAAAACATATATTTTTGGTTGATATGAAATGGAACGATGATGATGAGACGCAGCCGTTTTCTTTTCCCATTTTTTCTTCATTTTCTTCTTATTTGATTCACATGATGATGATGATGTTAAACAGAGTAGTAGAAGGGAGCTACTTTTAAGCAAATTAATTAATACAGCAGAGTAAGTTGATATCGTTTTTTTTTTTTTGAGGAAATGTGGTAAACTGCAAGAAGGCATTTTATATTGCATTTTCGTGATAACCTGTGAAGACTCCTTGAACTAATTGGGCGAAGTGTGATGATGTGTAATAATAGTCATATATTACGAGAAAAGAGAAAGATGAGAATATTATGATGGATGATGATGATGATAATAATCATTTACAACAACATGCATGCACATGAGATTCATAATCTAGGTAAAATCCTACTTCTTTGAGGAATAATGTTTCAATAAAATGTATAAAACTGATTTTAAATATAAAAAATGTAATCGACATGCACGATCCAGTTACAGTGACCGATGGTGGCATTTCCCCCTCTTCATTATTGTTATGTGGTGGGGATGGATGGATGAAGAAATGGATGATTCGTTCCTCATTCATTCATTTTTGTTTCTCATATATTCTTCTTTTTTTATTATTGGAATATTGTGGAATTGGGCTGAAAATCATGGATCATCGTGTTCTCTCCTTTTTTTACTTCATCTGTATGAAATACAGAGAAAAAAAGATTTTCTTTTCCTTTAGTGGCAGACGTTTGAGAACTACTTTGGCCTCCATGCTTTGAACAGTCAATCTTCTGTCCTCTTCATGAAGTGTCTTCAAATGACTCTGAGTCGAAAGTTATTTAACTGGTTTACTGAAAGCTGAAAGGGACGAGAGTGAAGAAGCGTTGAAGCCGTGTCGTCGATGGGGGAGAGGAACATTCCTACAACAAACCACGCATATTTTTTTAGTATCTGGTTGTTTGTAGTGGAGGAATGTAGCTGTAGAAGGGAAAAAGCAAAGTTTTTTTTTTGTCATTCTTTTCGAACATTTCAAAAATAAGTTTTTGAATGTCATGTGAGTGAGCTCAACATTTTTCCATGTTAAATTTTTCATGGTGCGTCCAAACACGAGGAGACATGAGTGAGTAGTTCTTTTTTTGCGTTTTACTTCGGAATGGAATGAAGAGTAGAAGGAGAGGTTATTATGTGATCTTCTTCTGAGTTTTTTCCTATTTAGTTTTCACATTAATTTTCCTTCCTGACTAATTTCTGGAGCGAAAAGAAATATTCATTTCCCTATTTATCTATATATACCCGGGATTTTAGTTTTCTGAAGGGTGGTGAGTCAAGGAAGGGGGAAAATATATTCTGTGATACGATACGACTAGTGTATCGCCGGATTCCGTCAAGAACAGCACACGCGAAAGAGAAGTTTAGTGCTCGAGAAGAAGAGAAAAAAAAGTGCTAGGAAAAAGAGGAAGAGAGGAGAGAACAGAGCAACACACTCTGGAGAAGAAGCACGTGTTGCTGCTGCATGACTTGTGTGTGTGTCCAAAAACATAATGAGGAAGGTTTCCTCGACCTTTTATCGTAGTAATATGGTAGATAAGCTCTAGGAACAAATACAATATAGGAATAGAAGCGATAAGCGACCCATCGTGTACATCATGATGGGCACTTCGAAAGACTTGCAGGTGTGTTCTATCATTGTCGCTGTAATTGTGTTCACATTATGCAACCCGATCTCAGTGCTTGGTCAAGGGGACCAACCAGGTCCTCGGAGAAATGGGAATGGCAATGGGAACGGAAATGAGTATGACTATAATGCCTATGAGGACTATGAATACGCCGTGGAGGAATATGAAGACGGTAAGGGATGAGTTCATATATTGCATAAGTAACTACAACTTATTATTTTTTGCACATTTAACACTTTGTTTGCTGGTCAATATGAATAATATGCATACTAATATGAAGTAGAAGTCTTTTGTTCTTTCTAATGCATTAATTAGAAAATTAGATTAGATGCGCGATTCACCCAGATTTCATGGGGTAAAAGTAGGAAAGTGTAACGTTCTGGAAAAGAAGGGAATTCATTATCGATCGCAAAGCGTGTCATTCTTTTCTTTTGCTTACATAATTAGTGCGCGTTTCGTATAAAATTATGTATCAGGAAGTATGTATAATTTTTTTAAATGTGGAATGGGTCAAAGTCTTTGGGTTCTTTGACCTGTGGTGATGATGCTGCACCCACTTTTCATGTTGATCGTCTCCTGTCATGATAATTGAATTTAGAATGAAGCAACTGACATCGGCGGGGCAAGAGGTTACAGTAAATGAAATGGAAAGTATGACGACGACGGTAATGTCTGACTGAATCGAGAGCTATACAACCCTCATGCATCCATAGCATTCAGTTGATTGAGTATTGGATCAAATGATGATGATGAGTTGATGATCATGGATCACGGTGGCAGTAGAACACACTACACTGTTTGAGAATCCTTCTCTGGAATGTGTTCCAGCAGACGACAATTTATCAGCAAGAAAAAAATGTAGAAATGTGGATTTTCTTCAAGATTTCATTCCAGACTGCTGATGAATGCAGACTTGGTACATTTTTTTGTGAATGAAATCCAAGGAAATCATGATGCGATTGGTTGATGCTTTTATTTGTAAATCATTGAAATGAGTAGGGAAAATAAGCAAGATTTCAAGCGTGTGCATCCACTTGACCATACCATCAATAAAATTTCATGCCTACCTAATAATAGGGTTAGTCAGTCGCAATGTTCAATGAATGAAAACTTTTTCTTATTTTTTCCCCATTATTTTCACATGAACGTTCACATTTCAACATGAGATTACACTTGAGATGAAGATAATCCTAGTATTATTAACTCCTCTAGGGGATTTTGATTGTGAAATTAGGTGCATTTGACGATGGCCAAGCAAGGGATCAATCTTCATTTTTTACGTATGACACACGTAGGAAAGAAAAGCATGAATTCAAGCAAAAAAATTAATGAACTTTTTAGCATGTCTGCGTAATACTTTCTCGTGGAAAGTCAAAAACGTATTATTTTAGTTTATGAGAATTTTAATGGAAGTGGTTAGCTTTCTAAAAGCCTATTTACATAAAAATAAATGATGATAGAGAATAAAACCACTTACTTGTTAGCACTTACTTGTTCCGCTTTGTTGGAGAGATTTTCAGTATTCCACACACACATGCAGCCTCTTAGGAATTGGATTTTAAACGAAGTAAGTGTGAAGTGTTTCATGAAAACTAACTTTGTTACTTTCTCCAGGGAGAGGGGCGGCTGCAGCAGGAACTACAGCAGCACCGAGGCCTCCAGTAGAAACCACCACGAGACCTCCGCCGCCGCCACCACCACCGCCAACTACGGAGCCTCCCAGAAGAGAAGGTTTCTATTTAATACAAAAACTAAAAACCAGTAAATTGGACTAGCTCTCTTTAGAGTAGGTCTTTAGAGATGATGAAGGGATGATGATGTTGGGTTGATGATCAAGATGTGCTTTCACTTAAGCGAAAGTGACACAATTTCTTTTTTCGTTTGTCATTGTTTTTGATTCGTGATAGAACCAAGTCCAATCACATTACGAACATGTCAGTTTGAAGGGAGAACCTATCAAGATGGAGAAGATTGGAAGCCGGATACTTGTGCCGTGTGTAGATGTATTCGGGGAAAAGTGGAATGTTCCAGAGAAGGCTGTCCAGGTTGGAAGAAAATCTTGTTGTTTTTTTTTTCAGACTTTTAGCTTGTTGAGCTCAGATAGGAAAATATTGCGAAAGCTTTGCGTATGGAGAGTAAAAGAAAGGAAAAGGACCACACAACCACAGCTATATATTATTTATGTACTAGAGCAGCAAACTCTAGAAGAGAGTTTAAAAAACCTCTCTTGAGAGAAGAAAGTGAAAAGATGATGAAATAAGCTTTTCCATATCTTTCTTTTATAGATACAAATTGTGATGATGTGGAATGTCCGGAAATAGCTTGCACGACACAACAATACATTCCTTTGGGGCAATGTTGTCCTATCTGCAGTGGTAAGAGAAAATGAATAAGGAAAAAAATAAAGAAAATGGATGAAATTCAATGATAAAAATGTGTTAAATGTCGTGTGATGATAACAGATGAAGACTTGAATGGGGACTTGACTCCAACTGTTGCACCACCTGGACCACGAGTTAGTCATCCTGACTAAAGATTATATATTTTTTATCGTACATGATTTCATTTCATTTCGGTCTTTTTTTTTAATTCTCAGGGCGAATCGGGATCACCTGGATCGAGAGGGATGAAAGGAGATCCTGGTATTCCAGGAAGTCCTGGTTTTCCTGGAGAGCCTGGAAATCCAGGTCCTCCAGGCCCTACACCGGATGTGAGAAAATGATAATTTACTTGTTACAAAACAAGAAAGAATAAATACTCAGCAAAAACATATTTCGATTGATATAGATTTCACCATTTCTAAGTCAATTGGGAGCTTCACAAGGAAGCGGAGACAAGGCACCCCCACCAGATGCATTCCAATTTCTGCAAGCGCAAACAGGACCAGTCGGACCCAGGGGACCTCCCGGACCACCGGGGCCTTCAGGACCACAGGGATTTCAGGGTATGAGAGGTGAACCTGGTGAAGCTGGTCCACCTGGGCCAACTGGAATGGGCGGTGCGAGAGGATTGCCGGGCCCACCTGGAAAAGATGTTAGTTGACGAGTCTTTATGCATTTCCCATAATACAAAAAAAAACATATTTATGTATTTTTATTTAATTCAATGTAACATTAGGGAGAACCAGGGGAAGACGGACAACCTGGACCACCTGGTCCTGCTGGACCCCCAGGACCTAGAGGATTGCCAGGGATGCCAGGACTACCAGGAGTGAAAGGTCATCGGGGTTTCCCTGGTTTGGACGGGGCAAAGGGAGAACAAGGTATGGGAGGAGAGAAAGGTATGCCAGGATTGCCAGGACCACCAGGTTCACAGGGACCAATGGTAAGGAAGATCGAATCTAATGTTTCACGAGGAAATTAGTATTGACCTGGCGTTTGCGACACCAAATAAAGTGTCTATATAATAATATTCATTTATAACTAACAGGGACCAGCCGGACCAAGAGGAGAAAGAGGACGTGAAGGACCACCTGGGCCTCCTGGATTAAGAGGAATTGATGGGATCGCTGGACCACCTGGTTTGCCAGTTAGTTTTCAGTTTTCAGTGTCATTTGAAAATATTACCAATACAGAATGAAAGGATTACATACATATTATGTTTATTATTATGATCACGTAGGGTGCCATCGGTAAGCCTGGTCCACCTGGTTTCCCTGGAAGTCCTGGTGGCAAAGGAGACCAAGGAGGACAGGGTCCTAAAGGAGCACAAGGTTTACAAGGACCTAGAGGTAATCAAACTTTTTAAAAAAATATAATATTTTACTTAAAAATGAGATTCATCATGGATAATTTAAACTTAGGTGAGGGTGGAAGACCTGGTATTCCCGGAGAATCTGGACCACCCGGTCCTCCAGGAAAAGACGGAGCCCCTGGAGATAAGGGATCACCTGGTGCCGCAGGAGCTCCTGGAGGTCAAGGTTTCCCTGGTCCAAGAGGTCCACCTGGTCTTTCCGGAAGTCCCGGACCTGGAGGAGCAAAAGGAAATCCTGTAAGTTTTGGAATAACAAAATAATCATGCCGTTAGCAGCCCTATATGAAGTTGCTAACAACGATTATTTTAATGATTAGGGTATCCCGGGAGAGCCGGGAGGTATGGTTTATTTTTACATAACTACTACATACACCTGCTAATAGTAAACTCTGAATAGTAATAGAATGAAAGCATAACCTACTTTATAATTCAATAGGGATTGAGAGGACCTGTTGGAAGGCCTGGCTTACCTGGTAAAGGAGGAGCACCTGGTGAACGCGGTCTACCTGGACAAGATGGTAAACCTGGAGATCAAGGAATGATGGGACCACCTGGTTTGCCTGGACCAATGGGACCTCCTGGAGATAAAGGATTGGGCGTAAGTTAATTACTCATACAAGACTTTCATTACATTGGCAAATTCTTTTCTAATAAATGCAAATATGCAAATAAATGTAATTGATGTATAGGGTGAACCTGGAAAAGATGGTGAGCCAGGAGGTATGGGCGCCCCTGGTCCTAGAGGAGACCCAGGTAAAGATGGAGGAATGGGTATGCAAGGACCACCTGGTTTACCTGGACCTGAAGGAGGACGTGGTGAACCTGGACCTCCAGGTCCTAGAGGATTTGGCGTACGTATAGCTTCTACAATGTATAATGCTGGGATTTAACTGCATTATTGCTAATTTTCGCTTTTATGAATAAAGGGCTTGCCTGGTCCTCCTGGTGCTGGTGGTCTTCCTGGAAAAGATGGTGAAGGTGGTATGCCTGGACCTCAAGGTCCGCCCGGAGCAGGTGGAGCAAGAGGTGAGAGAGGTTTCCCTGGAGAAAGAGGACCCGCCGGTCCACCTGGACCTCCAGGAAATAGAGGTGAACCTGGAATGGGCGGAGCAGAAGGACCACTTGTAAGTACTGTGTATTATTATTGTAAAATGCTATGCTTGAACAACAAAGTTACTAGAAAGTTTCATTGTTTCTAGGGACCACCCGGGCCTAAAGGAGACAAGGGACATGCTGGACCTCCTGGATTATTGGTGAGTGGTTTACTGTTGGAAGATTTAACGAATGATAAAGGTCTTACTTAAATTCGGATGGTTTTTCTAGGGTCTCCCTGGAGGAAGAGGTCAGCCTGGTTTGCCTGGAGAAAAGGGAGAAAGAGGAGCACCAGGTATGATGGGAGGAGCTGGAGCACCTGGACGACCTGGAGAAAAGGGTCCACCTGGACCAATCGGACCTAGTGGACCTCCTGGAGAACCGGCTGATCGTGGAGAACCTGGACCACCTGGAGTACCTGGTATATGGTCTTGATAACAAACAAGATTCAGAAAAATTTGAATTCAAAATCACCTCTTGAATTAATAATGTTCAGGTGAACCCGGTGGTATGGGAATGCCTGGTGACAGAGGAATGCCAGGTCCTCCTGGTTTACAAGGTTTCCCCGGACCTCAAGGTGCAGGTGGTGCGTTAGGTCCCAAAGGAGAACGTGGTCTTCCAGGTCCAAAGGGAGAGCAAGGCGCTCCTGGAGCTCTTGGAAAGCCTGGAGAGCAAGGTTCATCTTCGTATTTCACAATCCATTTATTGAATTTCAAATAGTCATTTATTTAATTACGATGAATAATGTAAAAAACAGGTCTACCCGGTTTACCTGGTTTGCATGGTGGAAAGGGTGCTAGAGGAGAGCCTGGAGGTAGAGGTGAACCTGGACTCCAAGGACCTCCAGGACGACCAGGAAATCCCGGACCTCCTGTAAGGAATCTAGAATTATTTGCTGCATTTTCATATATAATAAATTTTACAGTTGGAAAAATAACGTTTGATTATTTTCAACAAGGGAATGATGGGAATGCAAGGTCCTGCTGGTGGTATGGGTATGCCAGGTCTGAAAGGTCAAGGAGGTGAGCCGGGTCGTCCCGGAGCTCAAGGTCCGTTGGGTCCTCCTGGACCACCTGGAGCTGAAGGTCCTAAAGGCGAAGGTGGAGCTGAAGGTCCGGCTGGTGCTGTTGGAAAGCCTGGTACGTACCTTTTCTACTAGTATACTACATATCTTTAATGCATACTAATAATTCATGGTTGATCAAATAAGAATGTTCATGGGGAATAATCAAATAACACATTTCAAATTAAAGGTGCGTCTGGTCCACCTGGTGATCGTGGTTTACCTGGTATGCCTGGTCCCACCGGACCACCTGGTCCCAGAGGTCCAAGAGGAGCTGGAGTAAGTAAAATTTTTATATTTATAAAAACAAAACTTGAATTCTTGAATGAATTAGCTAAACATTTGTTTAGGGAGAACCTGGTCCACAAGGTAAACCTGGTGGGGAAGGTCAACGAGGAGAACCAGGAATGATGGGTATGCCAGGTCCTGCAGGAGGTATGGGTGAACCAGGTCCCGAAGGAGCACCTGGAAAACCAGGTCCACCAGGTTTGGGAGGAAGACCAGGAGACAAGGGACCTCCTGGAGCACCGGGAATGATGGGTATGCCAGGAGGTCAAGGTCTACCGGTTCGTCGCATTTTTTAACACATAAATAGATTAACAACTCTAATATAGCAGATTTTTAAAAAAATCCTTGTATTTTAGGGTCCACCAGGAAATGTTGGACCACCAGGAGCCGGAGGTGAACGCGGTCCAAAGGGAGAAGCTGGTCCTCAGGGTGCAGAAGGTCCAACGGTAATATTATATTTTATTATCTCTGTGCTCCATCTCATCCATCAAGAAACCACTATCTCTAGTCAATTTGTCCTCATAATTGCTGTGTTTAGGGAGGAAGAGGAAAGCCGGGACCGCCAGGTCCACAAGGAGGCAAAGGAGACAAGGGTGCTGGAGGAGCAAAGGGTGCTAAGGGTCATAGAGGTTTGATTGGTTTGCAAGGTCTTCCCGGTCCAGTTGTAAGTGCTTAAAAGTCTAAACTACATTTTCATCAATTTTATCACAATTAGTTTGTCGACAAATGTGTAAACATTATTTTCACAGGGAAATGCAGGAGAAAGAGGACCAGTTGGTCCAGCTGGTCCTCCTGGAAAGCCTGGAGATGTTGGAATGAAGGGTAAAAAAACCTAAACAGATTCTTACTTATAAATACAGAAGAATTGAAAGACATGTGTGTCTTTGACAGGACCTGCTGGACGCGATGGAATGATGGGACCTCCAGGACCAATCGGGCCTGCTGGTCCTCGTGGTATGAATGGCGAACCTGGTAAGCCAGGACTTCCTGGTCCAGCTGGACCCCCAGGTCCACCTGGTCCTCCAGGAGAATCTTTGGGATACGATGCAGCGACCCTTGCTGCCCTTATGGGTCAAGGGCAAGCCAAGGTAATCATACTACGTTTTATATTGCCAGTTTATTGAACAACATTATTTAAGTGTTCATTATGTCTACATCTCTTATATTGTTATATTTGTGACATATAGGGACCTGATCCACTTGCTGGTGACGAGCCTTTCAAAATCTTGGGCAAGGAAATTAACGACGAGGAGCGTAGAAAGCTTGTTTTGACAGCATATGAACAATTAAAGGCAACATTTGAAAAGTTTAAGAAACCTGCTGGAGATAAAAAGTCGCCAGCAAAGACCTGCAAAGATTTGGCTATTGCACACCCAGAGTTACGCTCCGGTAAAACCTTTAAAAAATATATGAATATATATTTAAAATATTTTCTCCTAATAAAATGTTTGCGAAAATAACTATTTATATTTGATCAATATAGGGGACTATTGGATTGATCCCAATGCTGGTGATGAGCGTGACGCTATTCTCGTCTATTGTCGCATGGAAGATAAGGCTACCTGTATCTACGCCAAACCAAACGCATCAGTTGAAATGAGTCCGGAACTAAAGGCACAACCGCCTAACGGAGACTATTGGTTCTCGGAATTAGAAAGGGGATTCCAGGTAATGACTTTAGTACTAAATGACTGTAAGAGAAGCCGGCCCAAATGAAATTTTATTTTGAGCATTGTTATTATTTTTTTCTGTTTATCCCGCTACAGTTTACGTACAAAACAGACGGAAATCAAATGACATTCCTTCAGTTGCTCTCCTCAAATGCGGAGCAGAACATAACGTATCATTGTTATAACTCTGCGGCACACTACGACTCGCCCAAACGAAGTTATAAGAGTGCCCTCAAACTCATGGCATGGAATGATCTAGAGTTGACTGCAAGAGGAACAAAGAGATCCCGTTACAACGTCGTTGAGGACGAGTGTCGGGTAAGAGAATAATAACACAACATTTTTATCAGTTGCATTGCACATCTACATTTTCTCTTTTTAATAATTTTAGTGGAAGAAACCGGAATGGGCAAAGACAGTTATTTCGTATCAGACGGACAAAGCAGCGCGCCTGCCCATCGTTGACATAGCTATTAAAGATATTGGAGATAGCGAACAAAAGTTCCGAATAGAAGTAGGTCAAGTATGCTTTACCTAGAGGATAGTTTTTACATTTAATTATACCAGTCTGATCATGATATCCTTTCCTACTTAAGTATGTATACGATTCAGTTTTTTTTTCTCATGCGTATTTATTTCAAACCTTTCACTATTTATTTATTCATTTTATAATTTTCTTGTAATTTTAATGAATATTAGTTCTAGCCGTTTTTTATACGTCAGAATCAATTTTTTTCAAATACATACTAGCATAAGTAACTAAAAGTAAGTAGTTTTTATACAATGAATCCTGACAATATTATGGTGATGAAATGCAATGACGCGATTGTAATGTGTGCGCTTAAATATTCGACAGAGAAGAAAGAAATCAATCAGCGGCCTTGTGTTCAATACCCAAAATACAACTTGATTGTGTGTGATCGAAGGGACTAGTAAGTAAGGTGTATGATAATTAATAAGATTCTGTTTACCTTAGAATTATAGAATTTCAATATATTCCCTTCCCATTTGAGGCCTTAATCATAGTAATAATGACAATAGACTGCGCAATAAACAATAATTAATCATGACATGGAGTAGACCAACCACTGCCACTCAAAATATTTGGGACGAAATTACGGAAAACTCCTTAAAAATTCGATTTGTTTAGGATTAATCATTTTTCACTGCCATTTTTTAATAGAATGTATACTGTATAAATAATATAAGTAAGCTGTATATATTTTACTTATCTTTCTACGAATCGATCTTTGTATTTGTATGTTTGTTTTTTTTTGGATTAATCTAGTAAAGTCATTTAATTTTTAGTTTGCATCGAAGAAATAAACTCGCTTTCATTATTCCTATTATGTCATCAATATTGTCCATATTCATTATATTTTTATTAATGAAAAGTACTGCAAGAATCAGAATGCAAATGCAAGCACATGACACGAATATTTTCTACCATTTTGTGACCTCCATAAAATCTCACTAATTCCTCCATTACATGGCTTGTTTCACAAGTCGAACTTCAGAATTTAGCATTTTCTAGGCATGGTCAATTTCATGAAGCATATACAGATGTAATAACATGCAAATCAGCATGCGTAATAACCCCGGAATTGAAATAAATACATTATGCAATAAATAATGAAAAAGTTCATAGGTATTATGACTAATTTTTTTCGTTTATTTGTAGCTTCTTTTCCTTTGAAGAATTTTTGGAACTAGGTATAATTATGTATTAAGGTCAACTCATTATCCTCATTGTTACAGTTACCAGTTACACTTTACTTACATCTAACGCATTTTTTTAAAATTGAAATTATACATTGAGTTTGAATACAATCATAAGGAGTTATAGCTTTTAGCCTAGATCGTGAAACACGTTCATACTTTTTTACAGGGAAATTAGTTCCTAGTATAAATCTAAATTGTGATTTATTTGTACCAATTCTACGTTTTAGAATTATCTTTAGCTTTAAATGACACCGTTAACGGCACGTAATATGGCCTACCAAATTTGTGTGGCTTTTATACCATCTTGTCTAAATCAATACTGAATCGTAAATCAAACAACGATCAATGTTATGCGATAGCGATATCATATGTATCTAATTCAAATTTTACATAATATTCAAATAATTTCTCTCCGTCATATAAATCAAGACGAGAGGTCCCACAAACATTGACGAAAAAAAGGATGAAGAACCACGAGATAAAATTGTACATGGAATAATATCGCAATTTACAAAATAAAAAACTTAAAATTAAACCTGCTCGTCCTTTTTTTGTACATTTTTATTTATACAGTAGTGCTTTTGATACACCGAACTCATTACAAAAATGAAAAGAGTGCAAAAAATAGTAATAGTATTATTATGGTCATGTTCAAGTTGCATGTAAGTAAATCCATACGTAGCATTCCACTCGTTTTTTTTTTTTTGGCAAATATTATGCATTATATTAAGCTAAAATTAGCAGCAAAAACAATTCTAAGCCAAAGCCCAGTATATTTTATAATTTTGTACAAAAAGAGCATTCTGATTCAATGTAAATTTATTTTATTTACTAATTTATTCTTTTAAAATTTATTCTATATGCACTTTTGCATTTAATTTCTTCAAGTGTTAAGTACATATTAATATATCATCCATCCTTATGCAGAGTACCAGCTACTTTTTCAAAGAATAATCTTACTGTAATTTAGACTATCATTAGTAAATCATTAATCATTATTCACTTTACCGATGACGTGACAACCATCAAAACATTTTTGCATTATGTTGTGTACTGCATCATTGTTTCATGCATTCGGTTAAAATTGAAGAGGATTTTTTTTCGTTTTTATTTTTTTCAATTGATGCTGTCGGTGAGTGAATGAGTAAGGACTAATACTAATGTGGTGTGAGTATGTTTAGTTGTAAATAAATCGGAGTAATCATAATGCTAAGGTAAAGTATGACTTGTTGTGTTTCGAATGATGTGATGTTTTCCTTTTCCATTGAAATGTCTAAAAGGGAAAGCAAACTTGTGAGAAGTCAACAACATGAACAAGAGCAACATTTTTCTTTATACATTCCTTGATTAGCACAAATATATATATATACTTAACTACTAGCTTCTTTGACAGCCACCGGTTTTTTTTATCGTTTTTATTACTTATGAAATGTTGAAATTCCAGTTTTTTTATATTCTGTCCGGGTATCCAGAATTAAATATCAAATTAAAAGCAGCAAAATGTAAAAAAAACTGCACAAAAGGGGAATCTTTGGTTTTGACTTCCAAAGTTAAATTTAGAACTTATGTAAAGGAATGAGAGTAAATTAGTGAAATAGATTAAGCCTTTCACTTAAGTGATGTCAGCTCAGCATCCTCTTTGCGAAATTACTTGGCCGTTATTGCATTAAAACTTCTTTTTGAGGCCATTAATGCAAAAGAAGAGGATGACGACAAAAACTTGACACACGTTGTTCCAAAAGTAAGTTGGAAGTTGCGACTTGATGGAAATGACAGTGGCAGAAACAGTAGTAGTAGAAGTAATCGTCCTTTGTGTTTCAGAGCCTTCTTGTCATTTGCAAGTGTGAATGTCCGTTCTTGTTATACATGGTTTACATTTGACATAGCAGCACCAAATAAATTTACATTGGCAACGTTCCACCTTCTTCACAACCTGGATAAAAAGTTTACAAAAGTAAGCGCAATAATGTTTTGAAATATACTCGAAATATATGCTAGTAACTTTAGTAGAACTTTGGGTACCTTGGTGTTAAAACCCCTGCCACAACATAGTATACTGCAGCGATCGGGACCATCAGATGTCTTATTACAGAGTCGTCCAGTAGTACCCAGTATTCCTTTCTCGGTGTCAGATTCACAATAATCGGGAGATTTCCGAATATGTACTAGCTCTCCTTTGCCAACTGGAAATTTTCTCCCACTTTTTCTTCGGAGACGCTTTTGTTGTTTTACAGGAACCTATGAAAACGATTTTCCCAACATATTAGCTTTTTTTTACACAAGAAGAAAATAGAAAAAAAACTTTTTTAATAGACCAGGCCTCACCTGCACTGATTTTTGGTACTTTTTCTTCAAATAGTCTCCAACTTGTGAGAAAGTTGGTACATTTTTCCAGCATGTTTTCAATTCGCAGGAGCCAGACACACCGTGGCATCGACATTGCATCCTCATGAGGTGTGCAACAGCCTTGTTATTATTAAAAGTCAATTAACTTTCGAAATACTAATAATCACTAATTACGTGTTAAATCATGTAATTTTGCATTTTTTTTCACTTACCTGACGTCCAGCTTCATTGTTATGTAGGTTCATGAGGCTCCTCACATTCTTTGATTCCCATGACTTGGATTTCTCTGGAGCATCCACAAACTTTCTTGAGAACTGAACACCAAACTTAAGGTTGTCACTGTGTTTTGAGGATAAAAATAACCTCATTGAGCAAATGACTTGACTAATTTTAGTACAAAAACTTTTCATTTAAAAGTGTCCACTTCACGAAAATTTTGCCATACCTGCAGCCACCCCACTTCCATCCCTCTGGGGTAGTGCGCCCCTGCTTGCTGAGATCACAGGAGCACTCATTCAGTGCTCCGGAACTGCATGCTTGTGTGATTGCGTGCACAACTCCAGCGCTGGTGACGGCGTAGATGAAGGCAGTTTCTTTGCTGCCTGATAATAGACATAAAGAGAATAAAATGTATTAAAATTTGTAAAAAAAATTTCCTCGTTCTAAAAAAACTGATAGCAATCAAATTGGCATTTGAATAATTAGATGTTGATGTGCCATAAAATGTCCGATACAAATATGATTGATTAGGAAACAAATAATTTTCGCCATGTTCTGCATGCCCATTTCCTCATTTTATGGTAACGTTTTGCAATAAATTTGCATCAAGCATAACATTGTTCTTCCTTTCTATTTCTTCTGTGAGGATAATAAAGAAAGGGGGAGTGTTAGCATCAAAATGCCAAAGATCGTCTCCTCAAGATTTAATCCTTCAAGATCACTATCTAATGAAACTTTTATCCTCCCTTTTTCTACCAGAAAAGGTAAAAATATTACAAACGTTTTTTTTTGCATTCAAAGATTACATCTTCATTTTTTCGCGACGATGATAAGGAGGCCGAGCAGATTTACACCTGAGAACAATATGCATGGAGGAAAATCAAAAAAGACAACCGTGCTCACATATAATTATGGCTTATCATTAGTCTAATGCATCATCATTATGATTTTCCACCTTCCCAAATAATTTAAAATTTAATCTACTCCATCCCATACCCATCATGTTGTGAATAAAGTCGCTTCGAGTGCCAACAGAGATACAAATCAACGTTGACGTTTATGACTTAAATTGTCCTATGTATTCATGACTGGATATCTCTCAAGAAACGAATTAATACATGAGTATACATTTGACGTGATTACACGCTTCATTCTTCATTTCGAACATTGATTCATAGCAAAAAAATAAAAAATAAAAAAAAATAAAAAATATGTGTGCCCGTCTCGTAGTACATCTTCTTCATAAGCGTCTGACTTGGCCTATCGCCGACAGGGGTAACCTGATGCCTGTTTTATTTCTCTGTGAAAGCTGAGCTTTTTGAGCCCTTTACTGACTTCACCCTCCATCTTCATCCCAACCAAATGTTTTTCAACTCTTCTGCTGCCAGTAAATTACATTATTTGTGCGTCGATGTATGAAACACTACCATCCATCCATCCACTGTTATTACTTTTTTGGCGAGATGAGTCTCTAGCTCTTCATCTAACGTCATGGTGATCATGATCACGATCATCTCCTCATGATGGGCATCTCATTTTTAGAGAGAAACAACAGGTAAATACATCTACCAAAGTATATACATATATTCATTTTCTTATATAGTAAAAAAACATGAGTGTGAGACTGTAAAGCAAACCCCTTCCAGCATTTTTTTTCTAGTGAGGCGCTAACCGACAGCTTTGTTCCTTTCATCATTCCATCATTACAATGATTAAGCTTTAATTATGGAAAAAAGCCGTCCTCAAAGAAAAAAAATTTCCAGTAGCCACGGGGCTATCACCGTGTGATATTTAAGTATACCGGCCTCAACTCTGTTCTCAAAAAGTGCTTGTGGCACTTTTTTTTTATCATGTGAATAGTAGATACGTAATGTATTAACCATTATTTCTAATTCAATCTAAAACAAAGTCACGCGAATATTTTTTTTATATTCAATCGTATTTTTTAATGCACAAAAAATCGCTTCCAAAATCGCATTGAAAAACTTGTTCCTTCGTTTTGAAAAAAAAAATTATCAAACTTTTTTTTAACAGATTGTCGTCTTTTCACTATTCTATATTCTCTCAGGATAATATTTTTCCTGGAAAAACGTATTGCCATTTCGTTGTATGTGTAGTGTATTCTCTGCAAAAAAGTAATTCTAGTCTCAGTGATGGAAGACACTATGGAGGCCACCTAGGCAATCAGGAACAATTTGATAAGGAAAATAGAAAATCTAGTTCAAGCAGACTGTCTTTCTATTGTATTGAATTCAATTCCAATAGAATTGAAGTGAACACGAAATCCCCTGAGCAATTCATTTTGGCCTCCATCTGCCAATATTTTATTCATGTTTTCTTCCATTTCACTTCCTTATTGCTGCAATTCAAGAACGTGCCGAGTAACTTCATCTTTTTTAAACGGGTTACATAACCTACTGCCATATCTTACCTCTCCAGGACTGACTGAATGCTTTCGACTTTCGTTCCCCAAGTGTCCAAAAAGATACAAGATAGTTGAGATCAATAATATATAGGACAATGGGTTCTCTTTCTCCCATCCCCCATCCACCACACTCGCATCATTTCATTGAAGCAAAATGGTACGAAATCTCGAAATCTTTGTTTTTATGTCAAGATTTCCCATTACGCAGCATTCACTTCTGATCAGAAGTTTCAGTGAAAAAAAATACAGCTTCTTTAAGAGCATTTTTATACGGACGAGTAAGACTAAGCCAACAAGTGAAAGTACGTTTTACGATTCGTTAATATCTCTTAAGCATTCTACGTTCTTTTGTCCTATACATATGTAAATAAAATTAAGGGCTCCAAAATCCCAGCCTTTACAGAGAAATTGATGATGACAAAAATTTGTAATTCAAAAAAACAAACATCTAATGCAACTAACATTTGTTTCTTATGCTTACCTGAATCAGTGAGAATTGGTTTTGTCCATTTGATATACACTTAATAATAATAGCTTTAATAAGATTCAGTAGAATGGAAAAAAATCTTAATTTTTCGGATTCTTTCACTCTTTAGAAACGGCATATAATGTAATCGACCGATATAACTTCAATAACTTTGTCAATAACATCAATTTTTGTACCAGGAATCGAATTGAATAATTTGTAAATAAATAGCAAATGAGCTTAGACTGTAACGACCTCCTCTAACAATATTAGAATTGGCGTACTTAGGTAGTACAAAAAATATGTCAAGTCCTTTATGGAAAATATGGGCTGCTTTTCACATCAGTTTGCAAAACGGCTGTCATAATTGTTTACATTTTGTGTCTAGTAGTCAAAATATCAACTCAAGTTTCAGACATGGTTTGTGGTGCGAAACACCATAACCCAAGTACATTGGAGTATAAAAATCTCTTCAAATTGATCTCAAAATACCCCACACGTTTAGTTTCATCGTCCATGTATTAAGCTTTAAGAAAGATCGTAGAAATACTTTTGATCGTCTATACGTAAAATCAAGTATCTTCATTTCTGATTAATTAAACCTTATTATTCCTATCGAGCCGTACCAAAATAGGCCAGCTAGGCAGCTTCACTGAAATGGTTCATAAAAAGTTAACATCGCCCACATACACGCAAACAGGAGAAGTGCTTCCTAAAGATGGACCAAACATTTCCTTTGTTTTCTGCAGACAGAGAGAGCGAAAAAAAAGGAATTCCTAGACCTCCAAGGCAAACACATTTACTGCTATTATTGGCTTTGCACATACCGATTCGTTTCAATGACGAGGATGATGACCACAAAACTCTCTCTATCTCTTTTTAGAGCCACACTTGATACTCCTCAAGCATTTTCCCCTTTTCTAATGAGTACATATTGGAAGCTATTTGTAATGGAAAACATTTCCGAGTAGCTCCCATTTTTCTCTTTTCTAGACGCCATCAAAGAAATCGAAATGCATTCATTCCGCTAGCTCGCCTTAAAGATTCCTTTATCAGACCTGTACATGACCTCAAAAATTACTGCCATAAAATACCACTTAGCTTTTGCTCAATTGTGAGAACCTTCTTTTTTATTAGCGACTTTGTACGGATACACATATTTTTGGAAAGGGGTGGGGTGGTAAAATGATAAGAGAAGAAAATATCGACGCGATTAGTATTTTACGAAAGTATGTGCATTTAATAATCTTTATAGGTACCTATGTATTTATTACGTGACTGGATGGATATATAGCTTGGTTTGAAATCCATGTGTCTGTCTGTCCATCCGTTTCTACATAACTTACGACATACAACTTATAAGTTTGTATGTACTTGAATCATATGCCGTATTAATTCGCTTTAAATTATTTTGGATTTTTAAATGTCAGAATAAGAGACAAAGATTTTTCAAAGTTTTTCAATGGCTTCCAGCCACATCTTTAGAATTTTAGATAATCCTTTGATTTGCAATCATGTCACCTTTTACTTTTATTATTGCCAGTGTTTTATGGCAATAAAATTATGATCCATAAGAATTCGTAAGGTATGGCTCAAGATCATCTTTTAAACGATTTGGTAAGATATTGATTAGGATGTTCTAGAATGCGTTTCCTCCCCCCTCGCGACTTTTTCGGACGAAATAAATAGTACTACCTTCCCTTAAAACAAAAATAATGGGCATTCATTATGCCGCTTTCTCTTACTTGTTTTGCCCTTTATCTCCAATTAGACATTAAAATGTTCGCGCACTCCGCCATCTACTTATGCTGCATGAGAAATTAGGTTATGATTAGTTTTAATCACAAGAGAAAAAAGGAACTCAAGAACCTGTAAATGAGACTAAATGGGTTTCGATCCGCATTTTTTCTTATCAAAAAATTCACTCAGCAACTTCAGCTTCAACACGAAAAACATCATCAAACTTTTTGTCGGTCTCATCGTTTAGAAATGAAAAATATGGAGTTTCGGCTTTTTGTTGCACTATTGAATTGGCAGTGTCCATTGAGTGTTGCCTTAAAAGGAAAGAAGTTTCCAATTCACAACGATCTATACTCAGCGATTAGGTAGGTACGATTGAGCAAAATGAAATGGATAAGTCAAGAAACGATTCTAGGTACGGGAAGCGAACAAGCAAAAACACTTTTTTTTCTCATACGGAAAGAAACATTTTGATTTTTTGGGTGAAAGGGTGAATGAAACTCACCATGCACCATACGTAATCTAGTAAGACTTTAGAGGAACAGAATGAATTATGGTTTTTTAAGCTTATCAATTCCTCCTGTAGATATTAGGAAGGCTTTTCGGTGTCTGTCACGGGCAGTCACGTGCACGTGTGGCTCTATAACAGTGCTGGGCTGGGTGATCGGTCATTATTATAATCTAAAACTATTAAAAACCTCGTATCAACCTTCGCTGTTCAAACATACTGGAATTATTATTTTTAAGTATTTGCCATATCCATTTTCATAAATCGTTTTTCTTGCTTGTTGAATCGCAAAACTGAAAATAATTTAGTGTTGGTTGGCAATTTCCTTCATCATCACAATCACTAGTGCAAAGTCTATGAAAAAGGTTCATGTACTCGAGAGGGACATAAGTGAGCTCTTTCATGCCTCTTTGACACTTCTCTGCTCTTCCTTCTCCATCTCGACAAGCTGTGTTTTTCAACAGTTCGGAGTTCGCTGGGTGGAGAGCTGCTTGCTTAAGCAAATACAGAGATTCTTCTTTTCTATTCTCAAGCCCTTCCATCTACACAAAGAGCCAGATATCTAGGCACATATTTCTCGCCATGACGACAAATCACAACTTTATGCAACCGTAATTTGCAGATGTTACCTTCCTTCCTGTCGCTTTCACTCTTTACTAGTACTTTGCTCCACCACCACCCCCGTAGTATCTTTTCCCTCTTTATTAAAAAGCGGAAGAGAGTCGAGAGGTGTACATAATCGTAAACTATAATAATAGCATTCGTATTTTCTTTCCAGTGTGGTAGTGGTAGTGTGGTGTGGCGTACGCGTGGTACCGCTTCACTTTCCATAGCATCTCAATTCTTCTGGGAACCCGTAGGTCTTCATAATACTGACTATAAAGATTTTGAAATACTGTAGGTAAAATTATGTGGCGGGATCTTTAATTTCGATGCTTTTAAGTAATTTATGATTTCACAGGATGGGATGGGACTTGCATTCTTTATCGCGAATTAAGTAAGTATACCTTATATAAATCATTGTGTGTTCATGCAAGTAAGTTTTTCTTTTGGGTGGATCCCTGTACGCACAATTGTTTTAAGATATCGTATCTCATCCTATAAAAAGCATGTTGATTTGCGTGAGTAGGTGGAACAAGTCCCCTTTTGTTTGAATAAGCATTCGCATTCTTTTCCTCAAGTGGAAAACTGGCAAGTAGACTCAGCATTAGCAACATTTGGGGAAATTGTGAATCTTGAAATTGATACGAGGCTTTTGACTCCATTAAATTAATCATATTTACTATTACATTTAGAATCTTTAATTAGTCTAAAAGCCACTATTCAAATAGTATATCTTATGCATATCAGAGTAATCCCTCAGCTTAGGAGCATGCCCCCTTCCGATAGTAAAGGATTTATATTCATTCAGAGCGTCCATCAACAGTATAACTTCCTTCATCCTAAATGGATTAATGTCAATGAAACTTGGTAAATTTACCAAAATCTTCATCTCTTGCCGTGATGGTTCTTAAATTAACGAGAATAAATATAATCTCCATTGTACTATAAACTTAAATGTAAAAACGTTTTGAGCACATTTAATTGTGATTTGAATTTTTTTAAAAAGAAGTTATGCGAATAATATTCTAGTTCAAAATCAATGGCGATCCTGTTTTTACTAAACGCTCAGATTTATGACTCTTGAATACACATTAATTTTTAAGAATCCATCTGAGGTTTACAACATGAGGACAAAGAGGAAATGTAAAATTGTATTTCCATATTACTCGCGTATTTGAAGTGCGCAAATACGAGAACAATAAAAATATTACAGCTAATTTTTGACACCATTGTTTTTCCAGATTACAATATATCCACATCCACCTTTGAAAAAAAGATTGCCATGTGGGCACAACACTAACATCATAGTCCTTATAATATCATCCCTATAGTCAATCTGTTTGAAGACTTTTCATATTTCGATTTATGGATGAGAAAGCTGTCATTACATGGCGGCAACAAAGCATCAAAACTAAATAACTCGCGTTTGTTGTTAAAAGAGGCGTTCACAGACATTTTGTGTAGCGACAGCACACAATATGGCTTCGCAGTTGAAATTCCGTTTATTGTTATTTTTGCACTTATTCTTTGAAGCAGAAGAAGAGAATGAAAAGTGGGTACATTTTGAAGCGGATGATACTTATTTTTATGATGGGATTTTAGTGAAAGACGAGACACTCGTATAATTATGCGAACTACATGTTTTGAAGTGAAAGAACATCTATCGAGAATCCATGATGGCAAATGTTGTGAATGGTGATGTGATGAGAATGTGCGCATTATAAAGCATTTAGAATTAGAATTAGCGAAAAATTAAAGCCACCGCAAACACCAACAAACCGCGAGTTCGTTAACGCTCATCTTCCTCTTCTTCTCCAGTGAGCACATAGTATAAAACCTAATATTTCCTAAGTGAATCCTGATGGTAATGGAAGAACAGAGCTGATGTGATATGGTTTTGGCTTGTTTCCTCTGGATTAAAAGAAAGGAACGTTTCTGCAGGGAAACCACGACTACGACCACTTCTCCGAAACGACTTGACATTAGCAAGTGTCACCATTTTCATTTGCATACAAAACGCGACGGCAAGTGGAATTCTCTCCGGGCTAGTTCTATGGCCGCTGCTACATTCCTTATGGGACATGATACGTATCCTTTGCATTATGATGATGATGATGATGATATCATTCCATCTCAACATCATTTTCTAACAGTTATTGAAAGTAAACGAAACGTTTAATTTCATGTAAAATTAAGTATTCCGTAGTGCCACTAGCAGTGTTACGAACCACTTCACCAGCAATCTTTATTATTCTCTGGTTGTGTTGGTTAACTGCGTAAACATGACCAGGAATAAAAAAGAAGCCCCATAAAACGAAGGATTGATGTGACGCAAGGCGATGCAAAAGTAGCAATAATGTGAGGACGAGGAGACGCCAACAACAACAACAATTACGACCACAACACAACATCTTCTCGTCATCAACGTAGTGGTTCTCTTGAAGGAAAAAAAAGCAAAAGTACCCCTACCATCATCACAACGCAACCACCACGTCTCCTCATAGACTGTTATCTCTCTTATTTTCAATCGAGAGAAAGAGGAGGAAGACTTGTCTTTGACAATGACAATAATATCTGTTTCGTGTGTTGTGTGCCTAGAGATTCCATTCATTTATTCCTACTCTACTCGTCCAAATTTTTTCTCTTCGTTCCAAAATCGTAAGTATTGAATTGAAGAGCGATAGATAGGAGAACTAATTTAGGCTCAATGGTATCTATTGAAATCAACTCAAGTGCTCAACAACAACTCGAGAGAAGAGGATGCTCCGCTCCGAGATCAAGAAGAAGAGCTGAAAGAGATGGCAATGACAATTACTTCTGCAGCAGCCGATGATGACGCGATGGCAATGCGATGTTCTCTTTTTACTGACATGACATATCTGTCCCAATTGCAGTTTTTTTTGTATTTGAAACAAAAAGACTTCTTTTTGCTGCTTGGAAAGATGCAATTGTGATGAAAATGAAGCTGAAAAAGGAGATGACTATGACGGGCAAATCAAATTGATATCACCTCCGCTCCTCACTACTACTACTTTAGATCAGATTCAGATGTAGTTAAACATGCCATTTTCATGTACTTTCCTTCATTTACCGTCATCGAAATCACCATGTCCCCCACACACTTAAAGCGAGTGAGAGAGATGTGATGATAATGACCAACAAAGCTCGCGAGTTAGTTCAACAAAAACCAATGACCAGGGTATGGCATCTCTTTAGCAATGCAATGTACCGTAGTTGCTGTAAAAGAGTACAAGGCTTGAAAAAAATCTGAAATTATCTGCTGGAAAAGTGTACATTTGTAATGAATTTATTTTTAGCTGAATGATCAATAATGTTACATTCGAAAAGTTGTTTAAAAAAATCAAAGATTGAAAATTTCTAAATAATGTTTCGTTGCAAGAATGTTCAATGAAGCTATTTGAGCAAATATGGTACACTGAAGAAAGGAAGCACCTACTTCTTTGATGGAGTAATGATGCGATTCGATGAGATGATAGCGATAGCGCGTCACGTGTACTTCATCTTTTTCACAGAGCCAGACTAACAAGGAATCCTATTATTTTAACAGCTAGCTCAAGCAATCGCTAAAATAACAAAGGACTTCACCATTGGCTCATTGTTTCTTCTGTTGAATAGAAATTTTAATAATGATCTTTAGGTAAAATATCTGGGTGGCATAATCGTTGCATTTAAAGGAATTTCAGTTCACAGGAAATCCATATAATAATGCGTTAAGGAAAAAATTGAGGGTTTGGCTCGACATTTCTTGCAGAAATGATAAAATTATACATCATGGGCTCTATTTGTATGTAGTGAGCAAGAGAGAGTGGTGCTATTTGATGGTGAGGTGAGTGTGAGTAGATATGGGTGGACAAATTATAAAATTCTTGCTCACCATCTCTCAACATTTTTTTTACTTTCCCCGTATAAGTAATACACGAGAATAAAATTGAATTTCAAACGTCGATGTTCACTATTAATGATAAAGCAATTTCGAGGCTACATTGGGTTGTTTAGAGGGAAAAGTGTTGCTGAACAACGTGCACAGAGTGAGGGATATATTTAAATGCTGTAATAATGCGAGAGTGAGAGAATGATGATGCATTATGCATTTTCTCGTACTATCCGTATTCCGTACATATTACAGTCTGCCTTTCATATCCAGGAATGGATGATAATTTCACCCAATTCGATTTGCCACGCTCGCTGAGAGTGAAATCGATTTAAAATTCATGGTTAATTAAGGAAGATTATTTCTTGATCCCTTTCATTTCCATGAACATGAAAATGGGGAAAACTAATGCTGGAGTCACTGAATTTAATACATTGGCTCATTCCCTGGCACCACACCGAAATACACATTTCCCTAGAAGAATGAAATCAAAACCGAACACGGTTCCATTGCAGCGGAGCAAATTGAACTGGAAGGAACACTTTTGAGATAGGAAAATAAAATGCATTGGTTCGTGATGTGGTGGGTGATATGATATGAAGCTGACAGAGATTTTTGAGCCACGGTTTCATTCCACTAATGTGACGTGCTTAATACGGGAAATAAACCGCATCAAAAAAGGTAATATGATGTGAAAGAAGATGATCATTCATGACCAAGACCACCAAAAAGCTCATTTTTTTACCGTCATCACTTTGTACCGATAAAATATAAAAAATTTGTTGAAATAATCAAACGGACAGTGGACAGCTTTTTTCTCGTAGCCTTGTTTCAAGATGTCCATATTTATTCAAGCTTTTTACGTGACATAGCCATAGTAACGATTGCGTGTGCTATCAAACAAAGACTTAGGTCTCATACTCATGTAACAGCGTTACTAAGCTTGATTTTGATTTGATTTTTCCCTGGTTTGCATAAAAGTGATATCAAATCCACGGCCCCTTTCTAAAGAACTTATTTCCCTCGACGCACAAAAAAATCCCGACTCTAGGTACATAATAATACGACGTGTCACTGCTGCTGCCTCTGATGATGCATTTATCTGTGCGTACGTGGTCTAGTCTTGTGCAGTGTCTTGCGTTCCATCGTGTAGCATGTATCGACCTGACATGACACGATATCAAATAGGATCAACCAAGTCCCGCCACTGAGACTCGCTCCACTCAACTCAACTCAGTCGCCCGAGTTGAACTGATTTCAGCTTACCATTAGATGTGAAGGAGGAAAAAGATTTTAAAAATCCCTTTTCCGGACAAATCCCTCGCAAGCTATGTGTGTCTGGTGATGCATATAACGTCATTAAAAATTCAATCTTGTGAGCTTATCTCCATCGAAAGGATCTATGTTTTGTATGTTTACTCATTCATATCCATTTAGATCGTTTCCAAAAAAAAAACTAGATTCTTTTAAGGGAAAAGATCAGAAGCGAGAGAAGCCACCACCACCACCACTGCTCGCTACCACCCAGATCTATACGCCTGATGTTGTCACTGTCTTGTCAGCGCGGGGTATATGGAGGAATGCAACCATGTATGGACACAACAGTATCATGATATTTAATGTAATTTTGGGTGAAGGACCACTATACCCATTTTCAGTCCCATTTTCTCTAATAAAAATACTCACTTAACCATAATGCCATTACTATTGCATTGCATCAATAAAACAAATTTGAGCGTTGGATTGAGTAAAGTGAAAAGGAAAAAAATAGAATTTTTTAGGGTAACAGGAAAGCTCAACAACTGCCACGCTACTCACTCATTCATCCCAATTCAGATATTTTTTTTGTCTCGGATGCAGATAGGTGGAAAAAAGAGATGAGTTGGGGGGAAATAGTAGGCAATAGTAGAATAGCAAGAGCAAATTTTTTCCAGAGAAAACCACAGGCTATACCGATGTCATGAACGGAACAAGAAGTTTTCACTGAAATTAAAGCGTACCATCTGAACATCATCGTGTTCTCTTCGGAGGATTTTCAGACGCAGAGCTCTTGTCCTCCTGTTACGGTCCGTTGTCGCTTGTCTTGTCAGCGAAAATGTGGCAGCCGAAATGTAGAGAATATTCTAGCGATACAAAGTAAAGGAAAAAGTTTTTAAGGCAAAATCCAACTTTGCATAACGTGAAATACCCAACGAGAAGGCCGAATGTGGCAAGCCCATGAGAATAATGGATTATTTTTTCAGAGTAGAAAATGAGAAAATTAAAATGATGAAGTACGAATTGCTGATGTGAATTCAGATAGAGGATTAAACTTTTATTGGAGTGAGTGCCCAGGCCAAACGGACGAGGCTGTGGCCGTGACCAATTTTCTTCTGAAGATATAGTAGTGGTGGCATCTTAATTTACTTTGATTAGTACTTTTGGAATAGGTGGATACGTAACCACGTAAGACTTTTGGTCATTTTTTAAAACAAAAATGGAATAACATTCTTCTTCCACTGACACTATTAATGGAATGAATGATTTTTTTCTTTTTTCCGGTATAATTCGGGAGTATAGAGTATTTAACGTCATACCGTAAGAAATACGAACCTTTACATATGATGTGAAACTAAAATGTCGCGGTCTTTTCCTTTTTGTACTCAGGTTATTTTCATCGGCTTACTTAAATATGAAGAAAGAGGAAGAGAGGGTGAAAAGTTGGATTAATCTGAGAAAACCTTGAAGCTTACACCAGTTCCCTAGACATAAAGTATCATACTGGCTTGTTCCCAGGTCCAATTTGAGAGGATTATGTTTCTCAAAGTAAGCGTGTAGAACAAAGTAAATCTTTTTAGACTGGAGCTATTATCGAACCATAGTGGTCAAAAAGTAACCTAAAGTAATACCCCGTTGTATAGTTTTAGATAGAACGTTGAATGCAACATTAGCGGATTAATTACAATGAGTTGATTATCAGTAACTAAGTCACTCATCAATAAACCCTTTTTGCTTACGTTTTCATTTTGCGCTTGGGTGAACGATATCTAGTGCAGCCACGTGCTACAATATTTTCTCTTTAATTATGATATGATGTGATCCATTAATATACGACAATCACGATCATCATCAATAACATCATAATAATAAAGCTGGTCTCATCATGTCTTTATCATACCCGTCAAACTTTATACTTTATAGTAAGGTATAAATATTATTTTCCAACCTTACCTACCCATAATAATGATATGATGATCTCGACCAAGAGAACATCATTGAACACCTTTTTCCTCCTTTGAGTGGTTGCCGAACTTTCTTTTTGTTCTTTGACGCCAAGACAATCTTGATAGAGTAATGATGACGACGAGTAGCAGGGCAAAGCTCACACGCTCGCTAATCTTATAAAATCGTCTAACATCTTTACAAAAAAAGATTTGCTGTCATCCGTGTCTCCATCAAATTTTTTTATGCGTCATCATTTCAATGAAAGTAATAGTATCGTATTCGTATCATCTTCGTCATCATATCACATCGCATAATGTCGAATCATCATACTGAAGCTATTTTGAACATGCCAAGTGCATTTATTGTATAAAATTGCGGTTAGCCTCCACACGAAGACGACTTTTTAAAACGGTTCTCTTACAGTATCACTCGACCCCTCATAATATTTATCATCGAAAAAAATCGCAAGAAATAATCGCCTTCATAATCATTATCAATTGCCGTATATGTAGCATCTACCTACCCACCTCCTCTTCCTCTTCAAAAACATTTTCACTTATATGCAATAATGCAATGTAAGTATTTTCCGGAATGAAGAATCGAATGGAAATGGATTTTTTTCTTCTCTGTCTTGTGGGTTTTGTCGAAGCATATCACAATTACAAAACTCTCTAAAAAATTTAAATGATATTGCCATGCTGATGCATATGGCATAACAATTTTTACATGTTGCACTTCACGCACTCTTGCATATGCCATCTTATTGCACATCACAGTCATTCTCACACTCACAATCGCATCAAGGAAATTCCTGGAGGCGAAAGTACATCACATAAGATTCCTCGTCGAATTTGAAACTCAATTCATTGCAAAATGTAAGCTCAAGTGGGAAAACATATCAGAAAAAGAGGGAATAAGAAATGCAGTGCTTTTTTTTATTGGGAACCATAACCATGATATATTTTACAAGTCAGTTCAGCTCAGCGGAAAAGCGCGTTTGGTTGTTGGAACGTCAAACCAGTGAGCCGTCTTAAAGTATTTATTGCCATGATTTGATAAAGCATGCATGGAAAAAGATCAGACATGGAATATTATTTTGTATACGACAGATGATAAGCTGGTGTAAATCTTGGCAAAACCTTGAGTTCGTCTTCAAGTCACCATCAGTCTGTCTCCTTAGCATTGCAATATGAAATAGTAAAAGTCGGGAAAATACTATTTTTTTGTAGATTTGTGTCATGCTCCGGTTTAATATGATTCCTCCTTTGATGGAACAAACTCGAAATCCAAATGAAAAGAATGAAGAATGTTGATGTGGCCATGTGAATGTGGAAATATCTGTCAACCCGACTGAATAATTTTTTACTTGAAGATCTTACAAACGTCAGCAGAGAGAAAAAAACGAAAGTAGTGGTGGAAGTAGCGGAATGGGGAGAATAAAAATGCAAAATTCAAAATCGTAAAAATGTTTTCATGTGACTGCGACAAGTTATGTACTTCATTTTTTTGCAAGGTGTGCAACCGAACCAAACGAAACCGCGACGCGACGCCACGCAGGCATCAAATTTAATAGAGACTGGGGTATACATTTCTTTTAGAAAGTTCCCGATCCCATTGCTGACTGGGAAAAAAGTACTTTTTTTGTCGAAGGTAATCAAAAAAACTTCCATAAAAATCAAGAACGATTTAGATAAGGGATGATGTTGAAATCAGATTCGGATGGGCATAAAAAGCATTAAACCATGTTAACAAGAGTGACAGATGAGGTCAAAGTTCCTCAGTTCTATGAGAATACTTTTTGTGAGAGATGCAGGCATAAGTGAAAACTGATTTTTAGATGAGTCCGTAGGTAGAGGCCCATGAAATTCCTAGCGCTCATACAAAATTACTGGCATAATTTTAGTGACACTTAGCGTAGTGACTAGTAATTTCAGTGACTTCCTCGCCAAAGTAAAAAATTTAAATTTTAAATGATTATATGATATGATAATGAAACGTGACAAAAGAAGAGATATTAGAAGAAGAAATATACACGGACCAAACCTCTGCGCAGGCAAAAACCAATTATTGTTAATCGCGTTTTTAAGCCGGGCTTTAACGCGATTCCATTCCATTCTTGTGGAACGAGTAATAACGAGTCATTATTTCATCACAAAAGCTTTTTTGTACATTCTCTACAAATAAACTGTCATCTTGTTTGACAAGGTTGCTGTTCTCACTGACTCACTGTCATAAAAATAATTTTCATGAAAGCGGACGAATAGACAAGGCTGTAGAGGAAGAAAAAAATAACAAATACAAATAAGACGTAATTTAAAATTTGGAATACAAATACTAATACTGAATACAACATGCCTACATCTTTTATAAGTATTATATCTCATTAAGTTTTGGACAATGTAAACTAATGGGGGGAAATGGATGCCGTCCATTTCCTCATACAAGCGCGTCTGCTCTTTCAAGTGGTGGGAGGGAAAGAAGATTTTTTTCCTTTTTATTTGGTCATAGGAAATTTCTGCAAAAGTCTTTCAAAGAGGCCAGAGGAACTAGAGAAATTCTTATATAATATGTTTTTCAATCTGTTCCTATCAGATAATAAGATCTGACATTGTTAGCGTTTAACATGTTCCGGGAGGAGAGGAATGAAGCTTTTCTTTGCTCGCATGGACAGCTTTGATACATTGATGTATGACGACGAAACGAACGATTACTTTCTGAAGTCAGGTTGACTTGACTTGCCTTCACTGGAAAAAAGATTTTCTCTTCCTCCAGTTTAAAATGATGTACTTAAGCTTATTCCTTGTTCAACTAGAAGGAAACCACTAGAAATCCTGTAGAGATTTTCCAAACGGAAAGATTTCATTTTGCTACGATTTTCATGTCCACCTCATTCGACTACAAGAGGAAAAGTTGTTTTTATGTGCATGATAACCCCATTCGAATCATTTTATCTAATGAAATCACTTTAAAATTCTTCAATGGAATTTATTTCCATTTCTTCTATTTATTCTCCAGCAGTCAGTCATCCAATATGATAGTGATACTGTTGACTACAGCACAGAGTGGACTATGCAAGTCTTAGCAAAAAAAATGTCTTGCTGTGTTAGTTCATCAACTTCGTGAATGTAAAATCGGAGAACTGCAACTGCAATGACATGAAATCACGAGGAAATAAAAGTATTCCTTCCGCTCTTCCTATAAATCTTTTTAAATAGTTGCATTCGTTTTCAAAAGCCGCATTGCACATCATCTTTTACGTGTTTTCTGGAATATGAGCTAGAATATAACAAAGGAACTGATATTTTCCTCTACTATTCTTTTCAATCTTTCATTTCGATTTAGATGCTGAAAGTAGATAGACAGATCTTCTACCATTGCTCATAAACTCATGCTCAACCGAATCTGAATGAAGCTCACCCTTTCTACTTGAAGATTTTTTTGGATGGATGGACATGTACGGCAAACCAAAGAGGAATGATAACAATGCAATACATTTTATAACATTATTTTTAAGATAAATGTTTCTGAGATGGAGTACCAAAACGCTCAAATTTTCTAGGGAAATTATAAAGCAGTATTAATAATAGTAAATGATGATCATCATGAGAATGATAAGTACTTTGCGGCGACTATCTTTAAGAATCTTATGATGATCATATTATTTTATTCTACATTAATTTTTTAAAGGGTAAGCAGCAATGATCCTTTGGTGGTGTTAGTGATGAAGATAACCGACTGACTGAGAGAGTGAGGCATGAGCTTTAAACCAAACCCAAAAGCCATTCGTTCTCCCATTATGGAGTTATTCCCTTAAAGGAATTGATGTGCATTGCGTTGCCGTTCAGGGAGAAAAGATGGATCGTTTGTAGCTAGCATATCTCATTTAACTGCAACTGATTGTAAGAGATCATCCATCTTTCCCAAAAAAGAAAATATGAGGTTGGACTCTCTCTCTCTCTCCCTCATATTATCACTAACATGACCATCATCATCGTCATCTTCATATTTTGGAAGGGAGTAAGATTGGCATCAATTGAATCTCTTTGGCAAACGATTAGAAGAAGTGCGCGCATTTGCATTCGTACACTTTTCGTTCTACTACTTAATAACTGACAAAGAGATTTAATTATTCGAGTCAAGGGCCTGGGGGGAAATGTAGGATATAAAAATAAATTTTGATTCATTAATGGTATTCGGGTATTCGAGGATAAAAATTTACAAGGATTGCGCGTAACACAGGTGTAGAGGGGGAAATACTTTTTTTTTAAGGAAAAAGAGACAGCCTTGAGCAAGGGAACGATAATGGTATAGGGATTATCATTACTCACAACAACGAACCATACTACACACCAAAGGAAGAGCACATAAGCACATTTACGAGCTCGATACAATCTATCTAGGAAACACATAGATATTGGAACCCAACATAGATTCTTTCATTATCCCTCCCGTTGGCTCAATTTCGTTTGATATTGGGTATCGAGTATACTTACATGTAAGTTTGTACCACTCTCCAACAGGAATTATGGCAATCATTCTGTCAACAGAGACATTCCAGGTTGAACTGATTCTTATTATTAGCTTTTTGGCTTTAGATTGGATGCAGCCATTCATTTTCATCAAGGGATTCTTTTTCATTAGGATTTCTAATCCATTCTGGGCACATTATTTTGGAACTGAAGATCCAATGAAACTCGTGTAGGTAGGATTTCGTATTATCGAAATGATAATTGTCTGAAGAAGGATCTAGCTGTGAGAAAGTAATGAAGGCCACGGAAAAGATATTAAATTTGGAGAAGAATCAATTTTGTCGTCAATTTCATCACAAGTTTCGGAACCTATCCACAATCTAAATGATAAAAGGGAAAAAATATCGAAGATACAAAAAAATCAGATCATTAAAATCCACTAGCAACAGCTCCAACACTCAATTTCTACTCGTAGGACTTTGCACAGGTAAATAATCATACACTTTGCATTCGTACAATTAAACTTGTGCCACCGCCAAGATTCAGAGGATGCTCATTTCTTTTCGTACATACCTAGTTTTATTTCCAGCGTTTAATATATCTTTCAACATCCACACCTTTCCTAGCAAGGCTTGAGTGAGAGAAAAATAAAATGGTGTTATTATTTTTAAGTATTTTCCCTCCTTTCCAAGCTATTTTGAAAAGCTTCCAATTGCGGTTGTAAAAAATGTTTAAGTGAATTCGAATGTCTCACACAAAGACAATACTGAACAGCATTGAGTCACATAAAAGTACATGCCACCAAAATCTTTAACTTGCTTGCTTGAAAAATATCAGAAGAGTAAAGAGCACAATACGTCTTCCTTTATTACTCACTTCAACAAAAATTGGTAGGAAGACATTGAATGAGTTAATAAGCCGCTGTTGTAGGCAAGAAAGATTCACATGCCAAGAATTTTTTTCCGGGGGTGAACAGAGAGAGTGCATAGAATGAACATTGTTTTAAAGATTTGAATCTCATTCTCATTTCTGTACATCATTTGGAAGTAGGAGCTACTACGTATTATGTGATGTGCAGTTGAGTGTTTAGGTATGTAGATTTTTGTCGAAAATGAAGTGTAATAATGAGTGATTACGACGGCTGGGAATGTATGATTTACATGCACATTTTCGTCCGACCCCACTTTTACGGTAGGGGTAGGAATGCCAAGCTGGAAATGCAAAGTTTTTAAATAAATAAAAATCTTTCTTACCTCTTTGAAGTGTATATCCAAAAACGCTGTAGTCATCATCCTTCGTAGTACAGTTCCACCGCTCGTAACGGAACTGATATTGACACTCTCGAATACCCCTTCGAGCGCCCTCCGACACAGCTTTTATGGTGTCTGGGTAGTGTTGGCAAACCTCGATCTGTTGAGAGATGAGGCCAGGCAAGGCGCTGCAGACTGCCCGCGCTGAGTTTGCAATCGCATCCTGAGGATCTTCTGGAGCGTCCCCAGCGAGTTGCATTAGTTCTACCCGCTGGTCTTCTGATATTTTGGGGGCATGATTTGCGATTCCTAAATACCTGTGTGTGCAGAATACGAAAGAAAATGAACTTCATCATTAACATGATTGTTTTTTTTTGTCTCGTTGATTTGTCATTGTACTTAACACTCATAACTTTTGATTGTGAGAATCACCACATTTGGAACAAGTACAAATAAGCTCTCGCATGTATACTAAAGATATGAAAGCAATATATTTTCCTGTGATTCCGTAGTCGTTCCACGTGCTTTCAAAAAAGAAATCATGATTGCGAGCGAGAAGAATGAAATGCTCGCTGGGCTTGTCGGGTTCACTCGTTTAAAGAAATTATGCAAGCTTTATGCTCCTCATTATGCGGCGGTGGCCGATCATGATAATGATGGTGATGAAGACGATGATCACTTTGATATTATGATGACACGTTTTCTTTTCGAAGGAAAACGAGTAAAAAATACACGACCATCCCAAATCCTGACTAGAACGGAAAAAATCAAATCCATTTGAGACTACGGTAGAGTGCCACCCATGAAAAAGAATCTTTCAAGTTTCATGAGGCTTTTGTCCTCAGGATCGGTTGGTGATGATGTGATGTGATGTTGCGCGACTAGGTCGTCAAACTCGAGATTGCCTGGCTTTAGATGCTTTCTGCTTTCCCTCTTCTTATGTAAATCCGTATTATCTGCTCATTCTCACATTATAAATGCAAGAACCTAGATACATACCTCATGGTGATCGCTAGTCTCCATTTTAATGACAACTTTGTGAAGGGCTACCAACCACATATACCTCATATACCTTACTCACTACTATGTACTTACGTTAGTTTACATGCGTTTAAGCAGTTTTCTCAACAACCTCCAACAACGATTTTTTATGTCGGGATTCATAAAAAAAGTAGGCACTTACATAGTTTGATATTTTATGGGAGTACTTATAAGCCCAATTCATTGTCATCCACAAAATACCAATCGCAATCTCAAAGGGGTTTGTTCGTTCACTTGATTCTTGATGGAATTCTTTGAGAGAAAAACAAAATAAGTAGATCCGATCTAGGTAAAGTGGCTCTTGAAACTGTCGTAGTCGGGATGTGATGCGATTGAATTCTTCTTTAAAAAAGAGAGTTTTACGCAAGCAAGCAAGGGAAAGATAGTAATCCTGAAGTAATAATAAAATGGAAATGAGCTGGGAACAAGGTTTGCTGCTGATAAAAGCAGGCACTTCAGTATCCCAATGACACTATCAACCCCAGAATCAAATCAGGGATAAGCCAAACCAAACCAAACCACGCATCCAAGGGATCGTATTAAAATATTCATGGAAGTATAAAGTAGAATTGGAATTTTTTAAAGACTTAAAGCTCGAAAAACAGCTTTAGTTGGGATGTGGTGCATCTGCACTACCAACATCACATCAACGAAAACAATCATTATGCCTTCATAAAATCTGCTCTGCATTCATGTGTTCTGCAAGCGTACATGCAAGTCAGCTACATAGTCTGTCAGTATAATTCCTAATGGACGGATGTATTTTCCTCCTTCGTTAGTTTTCAAATAAACTTTTATGGAGGTCTAAGATCCCCGAAAATTCAACGATGCATTCATGCTTTCCTAGGCTAGGTGTTGCTGATGCATAATTATGCGATTTGCAAAACCGCCTTTTGAATTATTCGGAATCGACTCGACTTCACAAGCTGCGTATGTGGGCATGATGAATTGAATAAATGGCTCGTTGTGATTGTGACTGTTGAGATTTGAAAAATGAGCTCATTCTTCTCCTTCTTCCATGTTTAATGCATTTAAATGTCAGAAGTCAGTCGGTAAGGTTTGAGAAAGCTGGAAAATGGGTAAATCAGTGAATATTGTCTTCTCTATTTCGTGTAACGAGGCCGGTTAACAGAAAACGAGTAAAATACAGAGTTATTTTGTTGAATAGAATGGAGCAGGAATGACACAACCGACACGAAGCATGGAGGAAGGAAATGCTAATATGATGATAGTCATGCTGATATGCCTTGTCAGTAAACAAATGGTACATAACTTACATAAGTGTACTGTAATATGTATGTAGTTGATTGTCATTTGCAAGCTATTAGGGTATTCAGAAAGACAGGTAAAGGGAATCTTCTCCTCTGGCACTATTCTCACGATTATGATTACCCATGTCCGCGTCACAAATCTCATCATATCATCTTTTTAAAAATTATCATGGAATATCGGGGAGCATCCATGAAGTACAGCACAAACAACTTGTAGTATTGGGTATTTCAATCTTTTCAAACACAAAAAATCTACCGAAAAGAATTTGGATTCGGTTTCTTTTCATTTCAATCCAAATCACAAATGCCTTCCTTCAGGCCTTGACTAATTTCCCCTTTTTTGCGAGGCAAATCACTGAACTCAAACATCATTAGTCATCAAGTTCTTGACAGTTTTTTTTTCGTAGATCACCTTTATTTAAAAGAACTCGAAGCAGCAACTCCATTTTTAATTAGATTTGCTTGTAAATCCCAGGAACAAGACTTTCCAGACAGGACAATGCTATAGAGTTTAGATGGAGATTGGGGTAAGTTAACTTCGCATTTTAGCACCTAGGTACGAAATGCTCCATCAAATCTTGAAACCGTAAATCACGTACATTTAATTGCTCATTTACCAGCCATAAAAAATTAAAACGCTTTCTGACTTTTTATGGTACTCCAATAGTAAAAAAAATAAGTTGACGTGAAAGAAGAGCCATTTAAACTTGCTGATCAAGATTGGTGCTGGTGTCATGTCAATTTGAAAACAATCCATTCTCCCTAATCCTCCTCCAAAAAAAATTGCTTAAAGGATTTTTTGTAAGCAACTCGAGCAGAAGATTAACCAAAAAAGGAAAAATTACCATCAAACTTAATCTCGTAGTTTGTGCAGTTCTACAGAAAATTCATTTCACAAAATCCAGATCTTACTCGTACATACATATTCAATTTACCTTGTATTACATCAACCTTAAAAAGCAAGAAAAAACTGGATTAGTTTTTCTTTGTCTACTTTCATATTATTAGGAAGTGTGACTTTTTTGTTTTTCTCCAGATTAAAAAGAACTCGATAGTTTGATTGTAAGACCACTATCTACATTTTGCATTAGCTTGTGAGACTCTTTTTTTTTTAATTTTCGCTTTTTTGTTGCTGCGCTGTCTTGACAAAAAAACACTTTCTTTGTCTCGCGTGTACCGCAAAATGCCGAGCAAATTGCGTTTAACTTTGCTTGTGCCTTAAGTCAGATATTTTTTTGCTTTTGGGTGCTAGTCTCAATTTTTCCTTCTAATTTTTTTGGAGCACCCTGTCCTATTGTCGGTACTTCTGTAGTTTTAACGAGCCTTGGAACGAGCTTCATCTCAAAAAACATATACGTTACTTGCATGGAACAAACAAAACAACAAACTTTTAACTCTTTTTTGCTTCATTAAGAAATTCGAATCATCATCCCTCTCCTGTACTTAATCTTGCCGGTGCTGTTGTGTTGTGTTGTGCTCTGCCCTATTTCATACGGACGTTTTTTAGATAAAAAGGTCGAAAAGAAAAATATATGAGGAAAGAAAGACAGAAGGGTCTCTCTCATCGGCTTTGTAATAATGCTGACTAAAATGCTATGATTACGCCGTAACTAATCATTGAACGTATGGAAGAAATCAAGGTAGTGGAAGTAAGAAAGCCGTGCTTTAGTCAAAGAGCGAACATAATCATCATCATCATCCTCTTCCTAGTCGTATGTATCATCCTCGTTCTCATCATATCATCATCATCATCATGAATATGAGAGGAAGGACGACGACGGAAAGATCGAGAAAAAGGAATGCCGACAAACACAAAAACGTAATCATTGTTGTTACACTTATTACATTTCTTGAATGCATAAATATGAGGTGTGCTGGCCGCATTTGTGTTGTGCTGTCTGAATCTTAAAAAAAAAAGAATTTTATATGCTGAGTTACGTATGAATGTATACGTAATATAAGGCTTGTGATGTTGGTGATTGTGATCATCTTTCGAAGACGGAGCATTTTCATTCGGAGTATTTTTTTGTAAATATTTAGGCTGACAATACGCTTGGCATTCCTACACTTTGTCGGAAGGAAATATTATATTTGGGGGATGCTGTAGTCATGACTTTCACTACATACTCCGCTTCCTTTAATATTTTTGCTCGGAATAATTTCAGCAGTTTTGTCCTCTTGCTTTCCCTTCTTCTATCCGCAGAGATTTGCCACGTTTCTAGAAGAAAATTATGCGTGAAAGTTTCACAAATCGAGTTCATTTGCGACAACTTCTCCTCTTGCTCTAGTTTTCCTCTTTCATTTCAAACATCGTCGCAAAATTTTTGACGTTGTGTTCGTTTGTTTACTTGTTTCCTTCTGGCTGAAAAAATTATACGTTCGTGGGGATTCCCCTGGGAAAGTGAAATTTTATCTGTTTGAGGCACAGAAATTAAGCATTTGCTTGTTCAGCCTTTTCATTACATCGTCTTATCGTGTATGACCTAGAAAGCTTGTCTTTTAATATGAATTTAATCCTGGTTAAAAAAAACTCCATCTTGGGCCGCATTTTCCCTTTAAATTCAAATTACATGTTGCTTATGCATGACGCAAGATAAGCTTCGTTTTCTCTAGGTTTAAAAAGATCTATTCCTCTGCTTTCCTGGTAGATTTAATTAGTGTAAACTTGGAAAATTCCAATTTTCCCTTTTGAAATCAATACGCATGCATGAAACTCAAATCTAATAAGGTATCTTCTGTTGAGAAATGTTCATTAATGGATTTTAGGAATGGCAACCTACCACATGGTATTATTTAATGGAAAACAAAACCCATCAAACTTTCAATTTTCAAATTTTCCAAAATAAAACTTGCCAAACTTTATCCAAGACTTTGGATACAACAAGCGTAATTAATTTTCTTGAAAACACTTTTTTCGGTTCATTTTTCTCGCTTTCCAAATATATACTTATGAGGAAGTAACCATAGAATAGCTCAACATCTTTGTGTACGACACAATAACCAGCGCTCGGAACCAACTTAGTGTCAAACTATGTTCGTAATCTCAACCTTGAGCTCCGAAGAATTTAATAAGCCACGAAAATGAACAGGAAAACATGGCACATTTGAAATCTGAGTGGTCTGATTAGTCCTTGGAAGAAATAATAAATATAGTATGAGATTCAATTTGATACATCATCAATAACATGATGATCATCGTGATGTGTACATGGAAACTTTCTTGTAAACCTCAAAATGAAGATGCTTTCAATAAGGTAATGTTGATTTAATCTGCTCCATCCACCACCACACCACCCGAGGAAATATTATCCTGAGCTGCCGGTAGAAAAAAATCCAGACAAGACATTTTTCTTAAGGGTTTGTAATATATATGTGTAATAGACGCAAGATTTCATACCTATCCATAACGCTTTTTCGTATTTTATTTATTGTACATATCAAGACGAACGGCGCATCAATGTTTTCAATACGTCAGGTTGTCAAATACAAGCAAAAATATTATCTTTTCTATGTGAAATTTAACATATTACTACCTTTTTCAGATCAAACTTTGATTTAAGCAAAAAAAACGTTTTCTTTTGATAAGTAATAGTTTAGATCCAAGTTTTTCAGAACTTATTTACATCTTATTTGAGTATACTATTAAAAATTAACCACATAAAAATTCCGGGTTGCTTTACCTTTCGAATTTTGATTTTGATTTCTACGCAGTGAGGCCAGTCAATTTATATCTCGTTTCGCGGTTCTAGGTTTTGGGCCAAGGCTAAGTTTAAATTGTTCTAGCTAGTTGAAATGTTATAGTAAAAATACTGAAGTTAAATGACATCAGCGAAATCTGCAATGCCATTCACAAAAACCCTTTCAAAAGTAGCTGATACATTTACATTTTGCTTTATATTATATTTTTTTATTTTCGTCAACTCATCCAGCTACGTATATATGCCTGTCTTTTAACTTTAAAGCTTTGTTCTCAATACAGTGGTAACCAAGAACAACATATCTCATTGATTCCGTACTTGTGTGTGTAGTGTAATACACATTACAAAAGTGCATTGCACTGATCCGATTCTTTTAGTACGCATACACGGTGATCCATTATCCGTGTATCACATCACATCACATTCTTCGGTACAAACCCTCTTTAAAAAACACAAGTCTGCTATTTTCCCTGGCTTGGTTTGGTTGTTCCCATGATATTACCCATTCTCAAAAATTATCTTTGTAGGCATATCTTCCCAAAAAAAGTAAAAAAAAGTACTTTTTACTGCTTAAGTAAAACTATAAATGTGAATGTAATGTAAAAAGTAGGGAAGGTGGATGATTCAAGTCAAAACACAGTCATCAACTTTGTTAACTAATCTGCCTCTTGTCGATGTCGTTGGCGTCGTTCCTGTTGTCCTCTGTTTGAAAAAAATTCTAAGATGATATTATGGTTGCCGTTATATGTTATCGCTCTCGTACTTTGTCTTTTTTTCCTTGAGAAAGTTTTTTTGACGAGAAGGATGAGAATGACATTGCTCTGGCCGCCGAAGAAATGGAAGATGAACAACACCCCTATCAAGTACATAACTACTACATACACATACCCCTCCTCTTCCTCACCCTTAAATACCTGCAAGCAAGTAAACCTTGTTCCTTGAGAGCATTTGTAGGAGATCTATTAAAAAGGTATGAGATGAATAATGGTGAAAAAAAAAGAATTGAGTATTGGGAATATTGAGATTGGTTTTTAGAGTAAAAATGCTAAAAAGGTTTTTATTTTTTACACGGAACTATAAACAATTCACACTTTAAAAATTGGTATTGTTTTCGTACTTGGAAAAAAGTTTTAAAAGTTATGACTGACTGACGGAGTTGGAGTATAGAAGGGGTCATGATCCCATTCTATTTTATCTGAAAAAACATTCTAGGATGAAATTGGGATTTTCAGGTTGATTCCGGTCTATCTCCTATCTTCTTAGTACACGCTCGTTTTGTTTTGTCTGCTGTTTGCGTTGATCCCAGCCCAACAATTTACTTCAGATGTGGGTGGGGATATGAGCAGAGAGTGAAACAATATCCGAGTTTTGAAAGCGAGTGTAAATAAACTAGTCGATTTACAAAATCCACAAGAAGAAATATATGATTTCGATTAGTGGGAAAAATCAATGAATTGCCATATTCCATTTACCACATTTGGGGAAAATGAACCCACAACATATTTAGCATAATGTGTGCTTGTATATTTTCAAATGAATCTTGCTTAAAATGTGGCAAACATTCATTCATTTCAGCACTTTTCCCCGATGCGTTTTCTTCATCGACACACACACATACACGCACGTTTTCAAAAGAAATTACATAATATTTTCCACCGATTATGGTTATGATTATTACGGTGTGTGAGTGATGCATGTGCCTATACAGCTGTTCACACTTCAGCGTTTCAGTTTCACTTCCAACAATCGTGAATTGTGAGTGAGTGAATGAGTGAAAAAAGAACGGCAGATGGATAAAGAAAGAAAGAAAAAAAAATGCTTTCTGAGGATGAAATCATATCCCTATCAACATCAAACATCATTCACATCTGCTTTGATTTTAATTGGAAAACGCTTTAAATGGCGTGGCTTCATTAAATTTTCAATATTCAATTATCGTAGAAATATGCAATAACAAAAAAAGAAGATTATTTTGGATTGGATCATATCAGATCAACAGAGCGATAAAAATGAGAAGTGGACAAGGTCGGTCGCGAAGCCATTCACCAACTGTGATGATGCCCACCGTCGTCATCATAAAATCATCAGTGAGGTCTCTTTTGATAGTCCAACCAAGAGAATCAATTAGCGTGAGGGCCGCAACATAGAAAATCTTTTATAATTAAACCGCAAGCGTACCTAAGTGAATCTGAACATTTGGTTGGATTGGGTTGGATTAAAATCGAAAATCATTGACACCAACAGCACCTCATCACAACTGCCAAAAGCATTTGAATCCAAACGTTCTTGTGTAATCAATGCCGTATCATATCTCCGACAATCATTTTGGCCATGTATTTTGAATACGAACATCATCCCTCTGGGACTTGTAATCACCAGAGATTATGCATGTTATGATTAGTTTTTATGCCTTCTCCTTTCCTCCTTGCTCCTGAGCTGTTGAGCCGAGGACGGAATTTTGAACATGCTCTGCTCAAGATAGATGACATGACATGACATGATGTTTCCTACAAATTTTACGGCTTGTTATGAGGGCGTTGGTGGTGGTACTGGCAATTCTACTGCTGCTGCTCCAAGCAAACCCAATTCTCTGTCTCGTGTTTTAAAAATATTTTTATGCGAAATTGAAAAAAGCCCCGTAGTTGACTCCTTTTATGGATGCCTTTTACGACACAACGACAATGCTTACATTACGATGCTAATTTGCTGATCACAAGAATAAGTCATGATGACGACAAGCTATCTTGTTTGACGTCTGTCCACTCATAAGTATGAAATTGAGTGTTTGTATTTTTTATTGCGAGTCCTTACTTAATTTGGTTTTAATTGATTAAAGGATTAATGAAAACATTTAAAAAAAACTTACATCCAATTCGCATGGACGACAGTTAAAGAAGTGATGATGAGTACGTTTGTGAAGTAGATTCTAAGAAGTTTTCTTGATCGCATCCACTCCGTCGGCATTATTTCGTATTTACACACTCCACATTACAATTACCACAGAAAGAAATATATATTTTTTGATTGCGGGAAGAAGAGGCAGACAGACAAGAGTATTCTATCTCTTCAAGACAGATTTTGGCACATCAACTACTGACGAATTTCTCATGAAACTGCTAGTCAATATGTATTTTTTTATTTGTTTTCGTTCCCGAGGTTTCCCAATTTCACCATTTTTTAAAGTCTTTGAAGAGATATTCACTTTGAATCATTGTTTCACATGGAAACAAAGCTACTAGCAAGCCAACTGGGAACTCCAAAAAGCAATAATATTCTTTTTTCTAGAATTTGATTGCCTCACAAAAAGATGTTCGAAATTGAGAAAACTCTTCCTTCTTCTGCCTTTAGAATAATTTCCCTAACACCTCCAAAGTCTGAGGGAACACGTTCTCATTGACTTGCACAAAAACCTCATAAAATTTTCCTGCTCTTTTCTGTCTTGATGGAGCAAACAAGAAGTCAAGATTCATTTAAAATTGCAAAAAGTCTAGTATAGTTTGAACTGAAGGAAGCACTTTACTTGTCAAATGTTTTCTTCATTGGCGAAAAAAAAGAGTATCATCCTGTCATGACACGACGACACGAGTCCCCTAATCTTTGTATTGTGTAACAATTATTAAACGTTTGTTCAACCAACCCAGCAACTAGGTACCGCTAAAAACAGAACAAGGCAAGGAATATTCCGTTTTTATTTCCTTACTCCATCATCTACTGGTAAGGAAACCATTCTTTATTTTGCAGTGATGGAATCTATCATGACATGGGAAGACACTTCACAGTCTTTGCATTGCACTGTCATCATATCGTCGACGGAGAGCAATGTAAAGTGATTTCACCATTTCAGAACGTTTCTTCAGGTCCTTCGCCTCAGACTTTGGTGTTTTTTTGTATTCCACCATATCCTAAGGAAAAGACAAACTTCCTTATTTTATCCGTGTACAAAAACAGACTTAAAGTCTTATACTTGGGTTCTTATATTTCTTTCGTTGTCTTTTCAGTTCCTCAACAAATTTCTTTTTATTTTTGAACTACATTTCACGATGTTGACAAGGGAAAACATTTTTTACGCTTTCCAATCCCGATTTGACGTGTTCAGTTCAAATGTACGTTCATATGACTCCGTTTCGGATTTTCCAGTCTTTTCCAGTTGACTTAGCACTGCTTCAACGACGGAATATGGGAAGTCAAGTCAGAGAAATTTTTTTCCCGTGTATGACATAATATCCGTCTTCTTCCTTCTGACGACTTTTACAATTTTAACTCGAACTCCGTTTATTTTTCATCCATTCGACTCACTCGCTCCTCACTAGTCCTCCTCTCACATGGATAAATTTGTGTAACATTTGATGATGTCGTCTTTTTCTTGTTTTTTTTCCTTCTTACATCTCATCCATCGAAATGAATGTTCCTCCAACTTTTGAGCTCCTTGTCGTCTGATACAACTCCTCCACCTCCTTTCGAGTCAATTCAGCTCAGTCACTGAGGCTCAAAATGTCCGTTTGTAACTGTAAGAGTAACAGACTTTGTAAGTATTTTGTCTCCTTACCAGTTCACTGGCACTGGCAGTCAGTACAGGAGAAGATGATGTTGTTGTTGAGTTATGTTCATGATACGGCGACAGCCGGATGAATGGATGGGCTAAACTAGCACTTTACAGAGGGAATGTGACTCTTACGTATTTAATAAATGTCATCCAGGATCCAAACAAGTGCTGCTCTATTTTCTTCAATAAATAACCCCCGAGATCAAGTTGACGGGTACGGGTGAGGAGGGTGCAAAGGATAATATGAAAACCTCGCAACGCATGGACTACTTTTCACCTTCCACTTCTCTGATTTCCCCTCAGTGGAATATTTTTTTTTTTTTTTTTTTGCAAAAGTTTAGAATTCCTTTCGTATTTCCTGGCTATTTCTCACGTGGGAAAAAGCAACTAGTTCGATGAACAACCAATCTGTCTGTCTCATCCCATCTCATTTGTCATTTCAGCACAACACAAAAGCGGCGGTGTTATGTGTGGAGCGGAGTGGTTTTAATAATGAGGATAATAAAGGGAAATAATGGATTGGAGAAGAAAAGAAGTTGGCAGTGGGTCCAAGATATTTTACATTTCATTAGTGTCAAAAGCAAGTCACTAAACACGAATAAGAGAAGGAAGCAAAGTCAGTCTGCTCAGCTAGCTTCCTCTCTGGTCTCTGGACAATGATAATAATAGTTATAATTTTCTCTATTTCTCCAACATCAACAATAGCAAACCAATTGAAGCTGTATAAGAAATTCCTTATTTTTCCAGCCGAAGAACCACTAAAAAGATTTTGCCGACCGACCCATTCGTTTTTATTTTTCAAAAATACTTTTTTTTTAAATTTTCAGAGTGGGATCATGAAAAAGAAACCTTGTAAGCTTCTATTGAAATTGCTCCTCTGCAGCCAAACGAACAGCTACAGCTTCTTTACCTACTTACTAGCAACTTTTCTTTTTTATTTAAGCACACGACATGAACGGGAACAACAAAGACGAGCCTTTTTGCTCCTTTAAATCTCAAAGAATAACATTCATTCCGGCGGCGTTTACTATTCTTTTTTTACTTAAAGCTTCTCTCTTCCAGTTTCAGATTTGTTGTTCGTTTACAAGAGATGAGAAGTGAGAACAGAGAGCACAGAGAATGACTGTGTGAGCGAAACAGACGGATGTTACCGCGACCGATGCTCCTGAACAACTGATGTACGGCTACGGAGATGAAGCCAAATGTACTGTTGTAGGAAGACGAAGACGGACCAACTCAAAATAATGAATAAATGGCCAGGCTACAGTAAAAAAAAGGATCGAGAAGGAAGGGAGTTAGAAAAAAAAATCTTCTTTTTTTGTGTTCTCTGTGTCGGTGCCTCTTTGACAGGCTAATAATGCACTTACGCTTTATAAGTTCAGTCAGATGAGGGAAGAAAAAAACCTAACTTGAGGAGAATCCTTCTTGGCTTTGTTGGGTTTTCAAGTTGATCCCAATTTCCGAACGGAGATCCTGCATCATATCACCATCATCATCATAATCATTTGATTTCTTTTTTGACTTTGAATGCTGTAAAATAGGAGCTGAAAATAAAAATAAGAACATTAGTACGTTTCTATTTTTTTTACTGAAAAATACAAATTTTGAATAGCTTTCGGTGTACAAATTGTTGTAAAATTTTGGCCTCGCTAAAAAAGTTGCAAGGTTTGACGACACCATCCTCATCACCAACGATACGCTTTACTAAAAACAAATGGGGAAGATGAGAGTTGAGGATTTTGATTATGTTCAAATATGATGATGATGAAGCTACGGATCAGTTGTCATTTAAGTTCCGAGGGAAATGTGGCCAATATATGAAGCAATGAACGAAGATGAAACAAAGATATAACAATTTAATATCAATTTATACTGATGAAAGGTGCGAGGTTAAATGGCTAGACCATTTGTAAATTGTAACCGGAACCTAAAGCAAGGTCGATAACCATTTTGGAGGAAGTCATTTCACGGAAGTAGATACCGCCCTCATGTTTACATTCGTTTCCCAGTCCCATTTTACTTTACTTTGTTGAATGATTTTGATTTTGCGTGTTTGTTTCTGCGTCTCAGTGCGTGACTAGCAGTTTTTGTTTGTCAGTGTTTTTGGATGAAATGATGATGTGTAACGAACGTACAAACGCCACACAAACACACACACAAATATACTTCTGGGAATCATTCGATTCATATCAACATTTTATCAGTGTCTGTATGAAAGTGTCCCTTGAGACGCTTTTACATTATGATGACGATGTATGGTTCGCATGCACTCTAACCGCTGCATAAAATCTTGTCTTTCTGAGACTTTCACTCAAGTCAGCAATAAAATAGTTTGTATCATCTCATCACTCACGCAAGTATATTTGAATATCATTAGAATACCATTTGCTTTTCCAAGATTAATCGTGTTTGATTTGGAAATATCTCTTCCTCCAATGTCGCTATATAAAACTATGATGCCTCACACCCAAAAATAAAGAAAACTTTTTGAAAAGACTTTTTTTAAGAATCAAGAGAATTATTAAAAGATGGAAAGAGGAAATACCAATCGTTCATGTCAGTCATAAAGAAGTATGGGCCTCAAGATTATGCCCAACTTGAAAGTTTGTGACACAGTTTTATCATGCCAAAGTCATAACTTACATTTTTGACTCACCATTTTTCTTTCTTTTATTCGGTGCATAAGATAACGATAGAATTTTTTGGGAGTTTTGAAGACAATTTACGACAGCCATGGCAGAAAATTCGAGCGGTCTAAAAAGAGTTGGAAGGAAGTGGGAAGGAAGAGTTGATCAAATATTGCATCCAGTGCATTGAATCGCATCGACCACAATGGAGTTCATATTCTCTTTTCTTACATGCTCAACTGTTTTCTCGTACTCTCGAACCCATCCAATTTTTCTTTCGAAGGTAAACTCAAGCCATAAGAGAAGTTGGAGGCTGATGGAAATCTTTTTCAATGTGAATGATAAAGCACCGTACAGGGAGTTGGGTGGAGAGGCAGGAACAAAAACTCTACTCTACTGATAAGCTCATTGATTAAATGTAAGGAAAATAGCGCCTATTCCGACGAAAAGGGCCAATGAATAGAATAGAACCAAGTTGAGCAAAAATTTTTCTTTGTGGCGGCGATTCCTGAATAGAGAAAATTTTGTTGCAGCAGTAGCACCAGTGGAGTAACTAGAACTTTATTGTTTCGCCGCCCCCGGCATTCCAAAGTTTTCCCTGAGATTCACTAAAATTGTCGACTGATTGCGACTCAGTTATCTAACTTCATTGGCCAATTACTTTTTAGTTTGTAATATGACCGACCACACCACATGAATGAATATGTGTGCATTGGGGAACCAAGTTTTGCATAAAAGTGACCGTTCATAAGAAGAAACTCATGTTTGTATTTCATGAAGCACTCAAAATATACTTTGGACGAAGTAAATATTCATGTAGCATTCACGCCGATTAAGCAGCTTTTTCATTGCAAATGGAAATAAGACAGTGCATTTCTCAATCTATCTAGCTTATACGAATGCAAGAGAAAATGGAATTTTGTGGAAGGAATGAGTAGATGCATTGTAATAACTTCAGAGGATTTGCTCACTGATTCGGAGATAAGCCTGAAGAATTCTTTCTCTTTTTTGAGGCACTTTTGAATGCAATAATCATTTCTTTCTGATAGTGAGTTCAAATGAAATGTTTCGATTCCCAAGTGCATACATGTGTGGCATGGCGTGCATTGTGTATGGATGAATGAAGTAAGCTCTAATTTCCCATGGATCAGAATAGTGAAAGAAAATTGCACTTTGCTTTCCAAAGTACGATTCACTCAGTTCCCTCTGAATCACTGCAGTAAATTGTTAATGAAAGCTTAATAGCAATATATTTAGCACTGCTCGATGGAAAGAAAAACAGTTTCAGATGAGAAAGTCATCTCAAGAAGACGACATGAATAAACTGAGTTCTCTTGAGTGCTGTACGTGGCGGGAGAAGAATCATTGAGATTTAGGTTTTTTTTTCTTCTTCACTTCCGAAAAGAAAGATTATGATGGTGGCAGTGCGATGATGATCAAGACGCTTCACATGTGTTTCACTCCATCCAAGCAGAAAAGTGGTCGCAACTGGTGCTCAAGAATAGTAATCAAAGGGAATCAGAGTCTATGTTTCTCAAGACAAAAGTGAATAGATGAAGAAAGAAAGGAAGATTGCAGTAGCTCCTGAAGGGAAATGCACTTCTTTTCTCTTGACTCCTTCGGCGTATTACCATCGTCATTAGGAAGAATGACGGAGAGAGAGAGAGGATCTGGAAGCCAGCAGTTCACTCGACTGAGAGAACTTCGTGTGCACATCAAATCATTTCATTACGGTTGCCAAATGTGTCCAGGAAAAGAAAGATTCTTTTGATAGACCTGCACAGGAAGTGCTTGCAATGGCCCAGCTCACTTTCTCCTTTCCTTCCTGGACGATTCATTGAGATTTGAGTTAGCTGAATATTTATCCTTAAGTCTTAAGAGAACAGGAGAAAGACTCTTCACCAAAGTAATTTCTAAATACACGCCTCTAGTTTAATTGCCTTGGTAACTTGAACGAAAGGTAGTCTTTACTACAAGTCATTCTGGTCTCACATCTGCATTTCCAAGAGTAAAGAAGGAGAGACATGCTCTAAATCTCTTTTTGCAGAGGACTTCCTCGTTTGAAAAAAAAAGTGAAATGAAAAAGGCGACATTATGATTCTTCTGATGATGATGTTGATGTGACAGTAATGCTGCTTTTTAATAGTTCATTGGTTGCTGGCTTATTCTCTTGGTATTCTTGAGCGAATACTTAAGACATGAAAAATCTTTAGTGAGTGAGGACCCTCACAGGAAAAATATGCAAGGGAGGGATGGCCTTTCCACCCTTTTTCATTTTTCCCCTCTCAAAACTCCCTCGTGTTCTTTCTCTGATTGTGTTGTGGCATTGCGAGGCAATGTAGCGAGCGAATTATTAGATGAGAGCGAGATCGAAGAGTATCATTCATCATGATACCAGATAGAAACGTGTGACATGGCACAGCAATCCAGGCATGCCTTCATGCATCAAAATAAGCGGGTTGAGTGAGCCATGTGTAACTGTAAATACGCATACTTTCACATTCGAGATGTAAGAAATTTCAGAAGCTATTATACTACTCGAGTAAAGGACGCATGTATCAACAGCAACAACAAAAAAAGCAACCAAGCTTCCTGCTTTTTTATTTACGTGAACTCGAAATGAAAAATACCATTTATTTTGCCGTGATCATCAGTGAGAAGTGCCAAGTCACTAGTTTCTTGTCAAAGTGCGAAGAAAAATTGTGATTTTTTTCTTACCTCTAAATAATACCCAGAAATATGAGATTATTGAAACGTAAATATTGTACGTAGACAAAGCTTTTGTTCACTCTGAATACGTTTTCCCTGAGATTTGAAATATTGTTTTATGAATTTCTTGGGCGGTATACCAAAGTCCCACTGGGAAATCCGTAACGTATCCGTTTGATATGTCGTTTTTTGAAAATTTTGACGAGTAAATTTGTACACCATTTATTTACATAATGGCTGCATAAAAGCAAAACACGAGTCCTCCATGTTGTTAATTAGGAGTAACAGGCACAACACAGTTTTGATGGCAGGGAACGTCTGTATGAAGACAATTCCTGAGTGCATATTTTTTAAATATAATTCTTCCGTAAAATTTGTCTATTCTTTCATTGCACCTGACACTGCGATGAGGTCTTCCTAGACTATATTATAATATTGTGCTCCTGCAAGTGACGTGAGTTTTCACTAAAGCGTTTCCAAAACCACCTCACCACCTTATTTCTCTCCACCCCTTCCACGGCATTTGGAGTATGCAGCCCTCCGCCAAAGTAAGCATCATCACATCACATCGTCCATTCTTTTACAGACTTTCAGATTCAAGCACGTGCCCAAATTCTGCAAAATGCAGGGAAAAGAGAGAGTGAGCTCTTTAGTTCTTTCATATCATATTACATTTCATTCCCCAGCGCAACAATAACTTTTAGTCTTTTACATAATTAAACTTATGGACTTGACTAGGGTAAATCAAAAGACTTGTAGTTACTAAAACAACAATAAATATTCTAATTTTGGTGGTACTCTGTTCTGTGCTTTCACTGTTGTCATTTACTCAGATTTCGTTTCCCATGATCCAAACATGAATTTTAAAGTGGATCGTTTAGTTCGTTATGATGAGCATCAATATTAGTAGTGGTTCTTCTCTGCAAGCATCCTTCTTTTCTCTCTTGTTTTGGTGTCACTGAAGATGACTACAATGATGATCCTGATACCATCAACTTTCGTTAGCCAAGTTATTTTTTTTTCAACTGTCACAAAACTTTATTCATTTGGTCGGAAACTAATAAAATCTCGACATCCCATTTCATTATACATAATGTACTTGTTCATTATGGATATTACATTGAAAAGAAATATTATACAATTTGCTTTAACCACGACCACCACTACTCCTCCATCCAGTCGCACTAGTTTGTCCTTCCATTACAAATCCAGCCTATTACATAAAACACTTTGGTTTAATAAAAAAATCAGTTTTTTTCTCTCCCGGTTGAATGCCGTCCTCATCAAATCGACTTGAAAGCCTCTTTTGTGTTACATTGCGTAGCATAACAATGCAATGGGTACAAAGTGCTTGTACAATAATAGTTTGTCTTTCTTCTCATATCTTCGTCTCTGAAGAAATAAAAAAAAGTTTTTCATTCCAGTTTCTCTCTTGTGCGTCTAGTGGAGTTGAGTCAAATCAAATAAAAATCTTTGTAAACCATATCCATCCATCCATCCACTTATTTATTAAATTAGTTAGGCAAGTACTTACAACAACCAAGTCAGCAAGCATTTATACTTTTTTCCCTTCTTCTAAAATAAGCGTTTTCATCATTCACTACGAAAAAAAGTGGAAAAGTTAAGAAAAACTTTTTATCCTTCACCAACAAAATTGCATATTTTTTAAAGGAAAGAAAAACCATAATGTTATCCATATTATTATTCCCTGTTATGTTTCCATGAATGAATGATATGTTCGTGGTCTTTCTGCACTGTCTACGATTTTCGTGAGATGCTAAAGAGAATTTTTCATCATCTTTTCAAAGACCACAAAAGAAGGAAAGTATTTTGTATTATTGGAATGCCAACAATGCACTACAATGAGTGGTCGCGGTCGCAACGTTGTTATAATCATGAATGGATTATCAAAATGACATGACAGACTTCCATTTTGATTTCATGAATAAGCTACATTCCTTTAGTCAAGTCCAGTGAACTGCGATGCCCTGGCCTCATTGAAGAACATGGACGAGCAAAAGTTGTCTCTTGTACTCTAAAAATTCCAGGGAATGCCATATCAAACATAGCATTGTGATTGAGCCTCTCTCTCTCTCTTTCTCTCATCTCTCTCCCTGTTCATGGAAAAGCATTGGAGCGAGCAACATGCGACCAATATATACCATCCTGGCTTGGGCAAATGGGAAGGAAAATTGAGGCAATTCAATGGTATTACCACCACCACGACTAAAGCATGCACTCTCTTATCGAATGAATTTCATCGCTGGAAAGGACTTCTCTTTTTCTGTTGTTATTATTGCCCCTCCTGTAAGAAAATGCCGACAGTCGGGAAAAGAATGACGTACAGATAGGCCCAATGTGGCAATAATTTACCTAAATATCGTGTAACATTCAAACAAGAATGCATTAGCCCAAAATCCCATCGGAGATTGTGGTGCATCATCAACATACTCGAGTGGATTTGAATTTGTGGCTCGTGTTTCCTAAAAATACCGTCGTCATCCTCCTCATTTCCCAGTTTTGATCATTAAAAAGGAACCTGCAGCAGTTGCCACACGGTTGTTTGGGAATGCTATTTTCTGCGGAGACTACGATGGCGATGATACCTTATTTCAATGATGTAGTGCATCGCTATCCTGAAAAATTATGGCCTTTTTAGGACGTTAGTGCATTATTGCAGTTACTCTTGTAGCCAAAAAATGCTGTAAATCTTGCCCCGATGAGTGAACTCATGTTTCGCTCATCATCGTATGGTTCGTGCTTCCTCTCAACCCTTTAAACCTTTAATTATTTCATTCTTTTACCTTGAAACGGAATTTCTCCGGGTGTACAGGAGGCAGCGAGAGATTTTCTTTATGAAAATTCGCCTGTCAGAAAGCTACTATGAACGTTGCCTTCTAATTCTCTAAAGCAACTTCACTCTTCTGGAGCCTACGATGATGATGATTATGACGGTAATGATCATCATGGAAAACATAAGAATTAACTTGGACCCTGAAATCTTCATTCCCACCAGATGCTCCCTTTTCATTATAACAATAATAATATTAATCTTCATCCCTCATCCATGATCACTTTCCCGTTTTGTCGACTGGATTCTCTTCCTTCACTCATTTTTTTTCAAATGCATTTCATTTCAACCAGAGCCAAACTTCTATTTTCTACTTATGTGAATGCTGGGCAACACAGGACATTGCAATGAAATTGAATTGTTTGCTACCACCATGCTATAAGCTTGCTTGTTCCATGGCTATTGCTTTTATATCTTCAAATCCCTTTTGTTAGCCACTTTGAGTTCCAAGCCCGACGACGACTCCAATTATATAGACTAATTCATCAGAATCACAAGACAAAATGTAAAGAGCGGAGAAAATTACTAAAGAGGAAGTAGTAGTTACTTACACAATGATGGAGGACTTTTCTGCCAGACCAGAGTGCCACAGTAATAATGGGACATTCATTCATGAAAGAACTTTATTTCCTTTTTCTTTTCAACTTACATTGCATAATACGATGCATAGAGGCAAAAAAATGAATCTGAATATCGCATAGAAAGAGAAAAGGGAGATTATTGCATTTGGTTGAGTGAGGAGAGCACAACCCTCGGAAAATGTGAAAGGCTTTTCTGCACAATATATTTTTTTCTCGTTTTTAATGAAGTGATACATCATTTATGAAGTCACATATAATAACAATGCGTACAATAGCGAAGAACAGCAGCAGGAGCAGTAGCAGCACGTGCTTGTTAAATACCTTTCTTATAAGCATTACAAACAAGAGGGGACTCAAGTTTACTACTTTCTTGCTATTTTCTTCGATGTAAAAAAAAAGCTTTTTTCCGCTCCAACAGAAATTGAGATATTTATGTAGCCATTCTTTTTGTGTGAGGAGAGAGGTCGTTCAATATGAGAGGATGGCGAGTAATCAAAATATGAATCATGATATGCAGCCGGTGGTGGTGTCAGATGATATAAGTGTTTCTTCGTAGCATCCAACTTCCAGTAATGATGAGGCGGCGAGTAGTAAAAACAAGGGAAACGCGGCATACTTGTGTTGTGCGTGCATTGCTTTAGATGAACTAAGTAGAAAAGACAGTATTGCTTTCCCTTGGAAATGTGATGCCCAATAAATTCCCCTTGATTTGACTCTCAAAACATTCCCTTTTTTCCTCCTTCATACATATGGAAATTGGGAGGAAAATATGAGGTGAATCGCCATAACATACACTTGTCTCTTTGTCAAGGGAAAGTTGGGACCAACGTCCAAAAATCTACAAAAAAAAGAAGACCAGACCACACAAGGAAAAAGAGAAAGGAATAATCTTTTCTTCAAATCCTGGAACTTTTCTCCAGTTGCCATGCACGCATGTACAGCGTTGGCCATGGTGGCATGACTTGGTGACACTTTTGTGGTGGTAAAACTGTCATAATGTCTACCCCCAAAAATCGGGAGCATTTCTCTGTCTGAGATTATGATGTGAATCAAGCGAATTTTACAGAAAGTTAAAGTTGATATGAAAGGCAAGGCTTGGCATGGCCAATTTTTTCGGAGAGTTGAGCAGAAAAAGGGGAAGTAAAGTTGACATCTTCCTCTTCTTTTGCATTGTAGTATCCTGGAATGAATTCAGCCTGCACAAATTCAAGCGTAAAGTGAATTGCATGCAAACACAAAGCCCGTTTTATCCTTTTTCTTTTCTACTTATGATCATACTTTAGTTCAACCAAAGATTTGGAAAGAATGAGATGAGGGTGAAATCTTTTTTTCCTGTTTTCTTTGTGCTCCCTGAATACGTAGATAGGAAAACAAAGAAACGTATTTAGGGAACCTGCATACCTTTTTCCACTTTATTTTTCGTAACGGAACGCCAAGAGTGGAATGTAATGTAACATCACTCTTATCCCAATTTTTTTATCTTTGCAATGGACAAAAATGGCTGGATGGATGGATGACGAAATGGGATAACATACAAGAAAGCATTAGAATGAGATAAGTAGGAAAATTGAGCACCCTTTTGCTTGAAAAGTTCAGAAGTATAAGTACTTATACTTAAATGGATAAATATCTTTCCTGGTTTGTGCCACGCTGCGTGGCCCACGCACCAAAATTTGCAAAACCAATCAAAACTACTTTCAACTACACTAGAACGAAAGAAAGACTAGATATTTCTAAATGTGTTTCTTGTTGAATTTTTGTGTATATATCGGCAATGCATAATGCGTTTTCGATTGTTTCAATGCAGCAACACAGTGATTCCTCCACATTTCCCATTTTAAGGACCCTGTGAACAAGCTTACGAGTAAAATAAAGCTACTTGAAAACGCTGTTGTCGGAGGAACGAAGTTTTTTTTTTCTTCAGATAAAGCGATATTGATTGCACATTCTTGAAGAGGAGGATTAAGGGGTGGAGAATGGAATGGGAAACAAGAGGAAAACGAGTATTTATGGATGCCTGAACAAATCTCTTTTAAAAATCAATGTGACACTTGTGCGAGAGCTTTTCTCCTCCAGAACACAAACAAAAATAAAAACCTTGGTTCTGAGACGCTTTACTCTTTACCTTATTTAATGTCGCTGTTGTAGTATGGGTGGTGAAGGTATACAAGAAAAAAGCAAAGTTCAAAACAAAAAAAAATGTTTTTTTTTTAAATAAAAGTACTTATACCGAAAAAGTTTATGATTCTATTTCTTTTGTTTTGCTCGTGTTATTTGAAGGAAAATATATAATGCATTACCTAATACAACGACATCACATCAGTAAATACATACTTGCTGGAGAAAGTGTACGATCAGCGCATGCAATTTCACATCATAAATATCTTTTTGATTTCACATCAACTTTTGATCCTCTTTTATGGACAAATTTCTAAAACCAGGGAGAAAAAAGGATTCGACTATGCTGATTGGCTGGATAAAATCACTAAATTTTTATTTGCCTTCCAGAAAGTCTCTTGTCTTCCTAAATGGCGGAGGAATAAAAGCAGTTCGACTTTGTAGATTTTGAAGTGAAGAAAAAGAATTCATCTCCTTTCGACACAATGAATCACAATAAAGGCTCATTCAAACATTCTTCCAAAGTCTCCGTTTTAGACAAATTTATTCCACATACTGTTTACCCTCTCCTTCACTTTCAGAGGAAAAGACAAACAAAAAGGAAAAATTTTCAAGTAAATACTTAATAATAATATTATGGAGTTCAGGTAGAGTAGAATATACAGTGGCAAAGAGAATTTGAGTATGAAGTTTGCAAAATAGTGGAGGGAAAGGATCAGTTCAAAACGAATACGAAATATGGTAAAGAGGGATGATGATGGTGATGCGGACTGAATGTTCCAATAAGTACACGCCAGCAGTATCACAAACCGTACTTTCCCTGATGGCAGCAGTTATGTTATATCGTCATGAATTGATATTGAAGTTTTGAAGGAATCGCTGATGTTTACAATAAAATTGTAATGGCTCTATGCAAAACTTTTGTTGTACAAGTTTGAAATAATAAGGAGATCCTTTTAAAGTGAAGAGGAGGAGGAGGATCGCCATCTTCACTGACTCCACTACTACGACTTACACAGACTGTTCTAAAATTGTAAGAGGCGACTTTATTCTTTTGCTCCTGCTCCTGTAGAAGTGGGTCAATTGCTTTGTTTCTGAATCTGACTGAAAGCAAAAGACATGACATTAAAAGTTTGTTTTCCAATGTTTTCCATAATCCCAGCTCATTTCATTCAACTTTGTTTCGTGAGGAAGAGACAGATGCATAATAAATATGAATGGGGAAATAACTCACTGGAAATTTCAGTCTTGTTAGTCCAATGTTTTGTTTTGTTGTAGGACGATTCGTGCATCTCATAAATTTTATAATTTGTTACGAAAACGAATAGGTTAGATTTTCCATTTTAAAAAACGATTGGAAGAGAAAATGGGTTCGTTCCTGCGTGAGTTGGGTGGTATAGAGTAATGCAACAATACGTTTGTATCCATAAAGTATTTGGTCGCCCATATCTATCACCCATTATTAGGCTTGGCTTGAAATTTTTTAGGAAAAAAGGAACAGAAAAAACTTAAGTTTTTGTCGATTTTACATTCGTTCCAAGTATAATTTTTCTTATTTTTATCTCCTTTTTCGTGGGAGACAAATAGCCAACTTGGGAAGTAGCTTGGAGTACGACCATACATCACTCCAAAGAAGAGAAATCTCTACGATGGTGAGCCCATCTATACGAATGAGCTTGTTGCTGTTGGAAGTAACACGTTCACTCCTTTCCCGAACTGGACTGGGGTGAATCTGTTCACGCTGAGAAAAAATTCGTTGCCATTATTTATTTTTTATTATTAGAGGCAAGGTCAAAAATCTTGACTCCGTTTTTCAGAGCTATATAAAGTCTTTCTGAATCAGGTATATCTGATACTTGGCAGAGAACAGTTATAAATGACTTTGGAGGAATTGGCAAGTGTGTGAGATTTACAGATTGACAGGAAGTCATTGGAGAAGTGAGACTGGCCAGTTTGGTCCCTTTATAAAAATGCTTTTGAGTTTGACATTATCTTCAAGAAAAGGAAGATAAGAGCGCTAAAATATTGAAGTAAATTGCCCACTGGAAGTAGGAGGCTTGAATGAAGGTATAAATGCTCTGAACAGTAGTGCCATAAAACCATGCTTAGAAACTTCGGTTGAATTTCATGACTGGATTGGAGTCAAAAGTCCGGAGTGGGGAAGATTTGTAGAAATCTCCAGACTTTGTAAAACAGTAAAATTTTATAACGCTGAGATTTACGTATCTCATATTTTTTATATTAATGTGAATCTCTCGTCTCATCAGGAGAGGTGCGTAGGTAAGAATTCTGGAAAATTTGTTCATAAGCGTAGGGCTCCAAAAGTACTTACTTTTCTTCCTCACAGCATTGTGCACCTAAGTCAATAACAAGGATCACATCACGTCATGATTCTATTTCATAATTTTAAATAAGTACACGAGATGAACCATAAAAAGCAGGTGCTCTTATGAGTCTGATCTGTCTGCGTGAGAAATAGGATCAGTAAGTGAGGGGTGAGGCAGAGAGAACAATGGTTCTCTAAAGTTTCAGTAGAATACTTGAAATTAGGTACACCGAGTGATACGACGGACATGATCAAGTTCGTATCATCATCATCGTCGTCCACGTCCCTTTTGCTCTTATTTTGGACATCATGAATTTCGTTTTGTTGCCACCACGCACACCAGTCATACTTACACCCAGATGTGGTTTATTATGCAAAGCAAGCACTTACTCATTTTACGAGTGCAAAGGACTCCCTAAAAATTTCACACAAAGTTCATGTTGAATTGGTCCTGGTCCTGTAATCATCTCTTTCCGTCACACTTTGTGCTTTGAAGAATGGCTCCCATTTTGAGTACAATTTTGCCCTTAAGGTTCAGTCTGGCTTTTCTGGACTGGGATCCCCCTTAAAAATGTATACCAAAAAGCTACTACACTAATAAAGCTTCCTTATTTATAACTGTGTATTAGCTATAATATAAATTTAAAGTCACTTATAACTTAACTGAAGTAAGAGTAGCATCAAAACTGGAAAGTCTCAACATCATCTCAAATCTGAAGGCAGAATGATAATCTACGTTGCGTAAATACCCCTTAATTTATACACATTCACCTCTCAAATGTGTTGGCTTTTATGTGCGTAATGTGCTCAGACATTATCTCACCAAAAAACCTGAACAAGTTTTATTTTCTTGCCCCTGTACATTCAAATCATGATCATTACTATACCTTCACGCGTTTTCACCTTTCTTGCCAGCTTACCTCATCTCATCTCATTGCTCGTTGTCCTACAAAGTATATAAGTAGTTTTGAGAAGAGGGTGATCTAATGGGTGATCTTTTAAGTGCATTTACGTCCATGTTCATACTCGTTCCTCTAGCTCAGCTAGTGTTAGTCCTTTTTTCACCGAAAATGACAGTCTCCCTGGGTGGCCAAACGATTAATGTTGTCTAACAAGGCTGGAGGAAGTACCCCTCTTGTCTCGGAACCCCGTGCACACAAACACATCCTTCTTGTAATACAAATGAGATTGAAACTCATTTTGTCTTCCCCTTTCTCCTGGAGAACTGCACTGCACCCTACTATGTTTCTATTTAATGTTTCACAGAACCTCTATTGCACGCACAATCATCATCATCATCATCATCATATCGAATTAGGTATATATGCACTTCACGGAGTAAGTATTATGCACGCACATATGGACCTCGTTCTGGGGAAGACCTTTATGGGCGTAAAAAATGCACCCTTAATGCATGTCTACTGCTTTTTTTGGTGATTGAACCGCATTGTCATCAGTCACCCATTGTCACCACCACACATAAGTGTACACACATAAAACTCAAGAGGGAGGCAACAAAAGAGTCAGTTGAAGACGATCTTATATAGTTTAAAGCAACTTAGCCAGATCAGATCATGATTACTCGTTTTGCTCTTTTGAAATGAAGCAAGAACTCGGGGATTTGTTATTCTTTTCTACGAAATATTTCATTATCTCATCGTAATGTAGTAATGAATGCAAACGGGGACACCGGAGCTGCTATCATGTTTGCTCAAATAAGGAGAATAAAATAAATGGGGACTAATAATAAGTCGTTGCGCATTCCTCACGCGGTGATTTAAACCTTTTGGATTTTTTTTATTACTACTAAGATTTTGCTGCTGCCGGTGGTGAAATGAGAGAAACTTTTTTTCCTTTGCATATCCAAGCATTAAAGAAGATGATGAGAACGATTATAGAGAAACCACTTTTCCCTGTTGTTTGAAACATCCAGCATTCATTTCAAGTCAGGCAAAGGCTATTCTTCCTCCGCCGTGTCGCTCCGTAAGGGGGAATGAAAGGGCGAGAACGTATATAACGAATATTACAATTGCCATACTCTTTTCATGTTTGGGTGCTAGTTATTACCATAATCATAATCAAATGAACTCCAGGAGGTAAACTGCTCAGAATGAAGTGTTTGGAATTTTTTACAATTTTTTCCCCTGCTTTCTGACTGTGGCCTTGTGAAAAACAAATTGCTGAGAAAACATGCCGTCTCCTTCTGGGAAAATAACTACTGCGGATTAATTTGACATTATTTACGTGAGGGCAAGCGACAATATTCCCAACTTATGGTTATTGCAATAATAAAATGTGGGTTCACCGGACATTCCTCTGTGTAATAAAAGATCTTTTCCTCTTTTCTCATTATGTATCTAATGGAATAGCATCGATATTGCTTGAAAAAGTTTTCCTTTTTTGGTATCGAAAAACGAATTCTGTCAAACTTACAGTTTCAGATAAAGAGCCTGTTCGAAGTTTTTAATTGAATATACTAAAGCATTTTATCTCACAATCAGTTAGCATTCAAAGTACTGTATATTCATTCATCAACCACTTCATGTTTTAACAGTTCAAGAGTGATAAAGTTCCGCAAATTATTGAGCTTTCCAATCCCCATGCAATAGACCAGTACTCATTCTAAAATTTACAAAATGAAAGCATTCATTTCCTCGAAAATCCGTAAAAATTTCAGAATGAATCGTTTTTTGTACTATTTGAAATAAGTCAATGTTGATATTAGACAAAGCTGCACATCCACTACTGTAGCGCCATCAATGAGGGCGGTTACTGAAGTACGAGAAAAAAAACTTTCGCTGCTTCGAAGTTTTATATCTTCATGCAAGGTGGCGGGATGTGTTACCTTTGTTCTATTAACCAATACAATCGGCATGTCGGCATGTATGCCAAAGATGAATAAAAAAAGGAAATGTATCTGCCGAAGTAAAATGAATAAACGACTGGAAATTTGAATATTTTTTTTTAAATTAACGACACAGTTTATCTTTATTTGTCATAATAGCTGTTTAGATATAACGTTTACAGCACAAAAAGTAGGTAGATCGGTACACCACTCATTTATATATGAATTTAATCGATCAATGCAATGTTCTCCATTTTCTCCATAAATAAAAGTACTGAATCATAAAGAAAACATCATAGGATGTAACAGACATCAATTTATATTTTATCATCATAAAATTCATTTAAGAGGCTATAAATAACCTCTCAAACTAGAAAATGATGGTATTAAATTATTTTATTAATAGGTACACAATAACATGTAATTGTAATAACCTGGTTTCGTACTAATCAATAAATGTAATTATATATTTTTTATTATAATGATAAAAACTGTGACAAAAATGATAGCACAGTCCAGTCAAGACTCAAGACATTGGATATATGTTTTGTACAGAACGAGCAAGAGACTCATTTTTACTTTTTATTTCGTATCATTTCAAACAAGAGAAGAAAAAAAATCATTTCATGATTTTTTTTGGTCAAAGTAAATTTCTTCAAGTACATCAAAGACTCCAAGTATTCTACTTCTTCTTATTATTATCATTATACTCAGGTTTTAATTTTCAGTTTAAATCAAGAACGTAGCATGTAACAGCAGTAACGCACAAGTTTTGTCATCCGTCCGCGCGACGAATTTCAAAGCGACTTATTTCTTTGAAAACTCCGTACAAGATTTTATAAAGTTTCCAGCATATTTCTTTCGTCCAAATTCTTTCAATCAAACGCAAACGCCCTTTTAAAATCGTCGCGAGACAAGACATAAAAAGACAGCACATGATTTAGATAACCTGTTCTGAAAACGAGAACAAAAACTCAACAAAAATAAATAAAAATAAAATCATTTCGGAAGAAGGAAGAGTAGAAGTACAAGCTGGAAAAAAGTGAAAAACATGAATGATCATAGGCGAAATGATAAGTAAAAGAGCTACTACAATAATAATGTAATATTTTCACTTTAAATCTATTGTACGCACAATTATTATTTTCTCTCGGTAAATTATTCACTTGAAGAATGTTCAAAAAGATATTTTTCTTCTTTACTGTACAATAACACAAAAAATACAAAAAAAATGAGAACAGCTCACGACAACTATCAACTACAAGAGCTACTACAGCGCTAGAAACTAGTATAAAAATGGTTTTCAAACTTTAAAAAAAAGAGAAATCTTGGACCTGACATACTGCGACTGCGAGTGACATCATTTTCCATTCAAAGCTTCTTCCTCAAGATACATAATCTACTTTTGAAAATAAAACTATTCTTTTAAATTCAAATTCCATCCCGCTGCTGATTGCCTTCTATACCTCTTTCGTGGTCCATTTTCATTTCAGTCCCAATTATGACTTTTAGCCAATTTGTCTAATTTAATGATTAACTGGAAAATTTGAAGAAAAAAAATTAAATGAACAGTGTACTTCTATGATCATATAGTTTTTGTCTCTCAAGAGTCAGGACCCTGCACAAAATAATTTCTTCATTTGCTCATACATCAGCGTAGATGGAAAAAAACCCTGATTGGATCGATTTTAACTCTCGCCATTAAAATTGGTATCTATATTTTTTGCTTAAATTCTTAAATTCGATCATGTAATACGATCCGCATTGTATCCGTACTTTCTAGATTTAGTAGTGTTCTTGATGCTACCTTCAGGTTGATCATTAAATTCGAGAAGATTATTTTTAGTGATGTCGCCTTCTTCCTTTGTATATAAATACATACAATATATATCATTATAATTACATTAACATGCTTATCGATCAGATAGGGTATACTATAGCTTTATTCACTAGAAGTATGATTTCAAGTTTTAAATATTATTTATGTATTTCAATAGTATCCATAACTGTAGTCGTGATTTGATTGTAATAATCATAATGGAATCAAATGATATATTATTTTTATTTTACACATCATATAAATTAGGTAGCTTTAGGAGTAATAATAACAAAACGAATTTTTTATTCCTTTCTCTCATAAACTATTTCCTTTCTTTTCCAATATTTTTTTTTCTTTTTCGTTCTTTTTTGGATGGAAAATCACTGAATATTTGTTTTCACAGAAACAACAGGTACAAACATTCTTCCTTTTATATCTTGGTAAAACTGTTATCGTATTTTCTTTATGGTATATGATAATGATAATTATTATTAGATAATGGTATTGGGTAGGTCATTAAAACATTTATTTATTGATAATTTAAATTTACTAAATTGATGATGATTTCATTCTTTGCGAAATCACGCAAATATTCCAAAAGAGGAGTACTGCGTCGATTTCGTTTGTTTTAAAGCTAAACGATCAAATTATTATTATTTAATTACAGTATACCTAATTAGGAGCACATACAGCACCAAACCATTTCAATTTGAAAAAATCTATAGATACAGTAGCATAATTACACTTACGACTATCATTAGATTATTTTATAAATATAAATTAGGTTTATGGGTGTGTAATAGGTATTTACAGTCTAATCTGGAGTAGATGCACCTACTCAAAGTCACAATTTGATGATCGTTTTCATTAATCAAACTTGGAATAAAGAATTTATTCATGACCATTTTAAGTAAGTATGTAGCTTCTTAAACTTTATTATTGATTATTTCGACCACTACTAACTTTAGCAATTAAATTCTTCGTTTTAAAATTTCCAGTGATTTCATGATGTAGAATGTGTATACTTAAATCTTTTCATAAGGTTTCAAACAAATAGAAACGTCTACTCTCAGATGATTATCTTCAACGTTTAAAATGTATAAATCATGAAACATCACTAAAAGTGAAAAAAATAATTCTTATCAGGTAAAATAAATAAATTATACGTGAAAAAAAATCCGGATATTTATTTACAGTGATTAAAACTAGTAACATTAGATATTCTAAAATATAATATTCTGTATTAAGTTATTATGTACCTAACTTAAAACCTTAAACACCGCGAAAAATTTGAGGGATTAAATTTCTGACCCACCTTAACAAGTGATTGATAATCATGATCGTCCTTTCAAGTCAGGTAGGAAGGAATATTTTCTTTCTTTCGCTTCTCTCTCCTTCGTGAAAAATAAATAACTTTTTTGTTTCTATACAGTCGCCAAAAATATTTTTGATTTCGCTAAATCACAAGAAAAAAGAGAATTGCGATGATTTATTTACATTATTTACATGATCATTTCATATCATCTCAAATTATTTGAATGTCGTACATTGTGTACAACCAAAAGGGACCATTTTTTAAAATTCAGTAATAATATGTATTTACATTCATTTTTTTGCGTAGAACTCGCGTCATATCGGTCCGAATTTATGGTATGCAGTCTACAAGTTTAGTCTAATACATGCGCCCAATTCGACCATACGGCATCATATCACCTTAGTTTTTTTGTGTTTAGATTCTATAGGAAAAAGTGCAGTCACTAATGTCAATCGTTTTCTTTTCTTGAAATGTCAGTGATAATGTGTGGAAAAATTTACCCTTTTTTCAATTGTTCCAGTCTGAATTAAACCCTAAGAAATTTTTTTTTCAGCGTTCGTTTGACATTTAGCCCTGTTTTGATGAAGCCCTTGATTTCGTAATGAATAGCGATGGAATGTGTGGATACAAATTCAGCTTTAAAGAATGAATGTCAATTTGGTTAAGAGGTGAAAGTCAGAAAAGAATGAGGTAATTTGAGTGATGTGATTGCAAGTGTTGTGTTGTGAGACAGGGTACAAAAACGTGCTATTATTACGCTATGTATTGTACATAGGTATACTGACGCGAGCTTTTTGTGCAGCTTAAAACTACCCCTGAAATAATAAATAAACTCGTAAACTTAAATAATATTTTGTCGTAAAATTAAGAACATTATAAAGAGCGACAGATCTTTTAAATAATTATAATTATGTATCAGTATAATGTAGATATCAGTATCAATAGGAATAATATTTAATGCAATAAGGAGGCTTAACTATGTTCAAGATTTAATTATCTTTAACGTGAAGAATCCGACGAGTTATCATCATGATGTCCATGTCCATCTTCTTTCCCATGTCCAGCGGGTTTCTTTTTTGAGAGGAAAGTCTTCAAACAAGCGACCTCAGTGGCAAGGCGTGCGAGTTCATTTTTGAGTTGAGAGTTCTCCGTTTCCAAGATGGATTCCTCCATCAGCCTCTTCTTTCCCCTCTTGCGCTGAGGTGGAGACCCAGCGTCCTTCTGTTGATCTCCAGGATTCTTGAAAGCCGAGAGTGGACTTGGTTGCCTGTTCTCGGACATGTACTTCTCAGAGCCTTCCCCATTGATGGAGATTCCTGAATCTCTTTCATCTGAACTCCCAGAGCCGCTACTAGTCACCTCATCGTTATCCCATGGTGTGCAGGGTGGGCTGACCTGTGACTCTTGTTTGATACCATGGGGAACATATGGATATGGGGGCAGGTCCTTCTCCCCCAGGTGACTCTTGTGGCGAAGCTTATGGGGCAAGTTGCTTGCAGCACCGCTGTTGTTGTTGCTCTGAATATTTTTCCCATTTGAATAGAACTTTGATGGAGGAGCATCCAAATTCTTGCCCTCGTGATCGGGAACGTTTCCAAAATTTTTGTCCTCAGGAACCACACCATGAGACATTGATCGGCATTCATCAGAATCTGAGTTGTTTTCCTCATCGTGCTCCATATTCTCGGATGAGGACTGATTCCCATTTAGGCTCAAATTGAGAATATTTTCTGAGGGAGAGATACTGCTTCGTCCACTGCGATCTGTATTGCTCGACTGATTGTGGCGATACTCATCCTGGAAATTGTTGTACATGGGATGATGATGTTCGCCATTGTGGGGCTTCCCGATTTCAATAATAGGAGGATGGAGACTAGGGTGAGGAGCAACAAAACTTGAAAGCTGGTGCTGAGATGGGCTTCTAGAGCGAGGTTCAGATCCATGTCCATTGTAATTTTCAGGACTCATCTCAACAGAGTCCAACCTGTCCCGGCTGTGCTCATCGGCAGACTCTCCTCCGTCATTGTAGCCTCCTTTCATCATACCGGGCGGGAAGATTTTTGTCCTCTTGTTCAGGTTCAAGAGCTGATCATTACTTGGAAGGGACGCAAGAACTTGCTCCAACACGATCAAATTGTCGCCACTGATTCCAAACTTGTCTTTTATGGCAATCAACTGAGCCTTCAATATATGATTCTCCTTCGTCAGCTCAAGCACTCTCTGTTCGAGGACCATGTCATTAAACCTGCGCTTCTCTCTGGACCTCTTAGCTGCCTCATTGTTGCGTCTTCGACGATCCCAATAGCTCTCATCCTTCTTGTTATCTGGAATGAATTCCCTCTGCTTCCTCTGCGTAAACAGGTCCTTGCGCTTCACATTGTTTGTCAAGTCGAATGCTACTTGGATGGGGAAGGGCGGTGCTGGTGGTACTGCGTTCCCATTTGGAAACATTGGGACACCTCGGTTCCCTAACATCTCACGATTTCCATTTGATGCCATCATTGGAGAATTTGGTAGTGGCGCTGGTAATCCTGGATTACAACCTTCATTATTCGCTGGCGAGTCTGGGCCACGAGCAACCATCACTTGGCCTCTCAGATGTGCATCTGTAAACACGTCAAATTAAACATAAATTAGTGACTAGTAATCTCACGTTGCCCCTTTCTAAGAAAACGTGATACACGTACACGTGACAACTATCCCTATTACGTAAGATCATTTTCTCTCTAAAACTTTAGCATTTTTTTATATGACTCACACAAAAACGTATTTGAAACGAATGATGTAAAACGCCTAAGGTTTTAAGTTCATTCCCTTTGCAGTTGGTATGACACAACCAAACCACTATCCACACACTTTATCCGACAAGCACGTTTTACAATTTTACGTTAAATGACTGTATAAATTCGCGGATGCTTTTTCCTCTCTGCATTTACTTTTGTAAGAATGGCTTCACACAGGAATAAGTAAAAAGCTTTTGCAAAAAAATGGAGTGCCAAAGCTTGTTGAATATTCAGCGTATAAAAAGGTTTTTTTTTTTTGACTTGGCTTAGGTTTCAAGTTTGTGTTTCACTCTAGACTTGTTTGGAATGCGATAAACGTAAGCTCTCTCCTCAGCTATGCTGCTCGTCTGCTGTCTGAACCACGACTGAGGAAAGTGTAACGGACACGTTCCAAAGAGGAACTTTACAGAAATCCAAAAGCTCTCACTCTACCAGGCTGGCTGGCTTAGATTGGGCTTACATCATATCACCTGCCCTGGCTCTGACGTCTTCTTCTATTCCCCTTTCCTATGCATTCTTACATGTTGTTCGTATAATAATTCGCTTTTGCTCAATACATCATAATAAGTAATGTGCAATACCTACATTTTCTCCTTTCTCCCGCATTGCTTTACTTTTTCCATGCAAATGTTTCAGTGAATAGTGGGCCGATTTTTGGCACACTCACGTGCGAAAGAAACGTGTCTGCGAAAAGCCCCTCTTCAATGTGAACTTGACTTTGCTATTATTACCTTTTCTTACTCAAGCCTGTTATGCAACACGAATGCCCTATTCCATGAAACATGATCAGCGGGAGGGTTCTTCAGCCGTTAACTCTTTCCCACAATCAATTTCAAGAATGATTGGCACAGCTCAATAAAAACATGTTCAAAATTTGACACCGTCAACAATCTCTCCATTTCCATTTTATCATTGTTTTTTTCACTTCCATTTTGATTCGCACCGAAAAATACCATCTTATGCATTCTGTTTCCTCTAGATAGACTGGAAAGTTTTTGCATTATTGTCGTCTTCACAATAACTTTCATCGATTATATCATCAGCATCATCATTGTGAACATCTCCCCGCATGCCTAACCTTTCCCTTTTCCTTTGAAGCCATAGGACCATTTTAAAACCGGATAACGCTTCTTTCTGTTTGGAAAAGTACACAATTCAATTTTCTCTTGCATAAAACATGTTCACAGAACTAACAAACAAGATGAATGATAGGACAGAACGACGGGTGAACATAAGATTTCACTTTTTCCATTCTATGTGTAAATGTAGTTTGTAGAGCAACAAAATGTATGCGATACTTATCGCTGAGGAAAATATGTATATTTTATTTTATAACTATATTTTGGGCGAATTCTATGCAACCGGAGAAAGTCATCGTTATCATTAGCCAGAAAAGAAATTAGAGTAGCAAATGTTCCTAAATTTACATAACACACAATATCCCAACCAGTTATTTCAGCGTTTTTAATATATAAATCTACAGTTTTGAGTTCGAGTGCTGAGAAACGGAAATCTGAAATGGAAACTTGACATATATTATGTTGGAATGTACATGCTTTAAGTAATGTTATAGAATATCTAAACAGGTAAAAAATCTATAAAAAAAAAGTTTGTCAATCGCAAAAAAAAGTTTTCGTTTGCCAATAATAAAATATTGATTTCGTTGGCGTAACAATGATAATATTGGAAAACTTGTCACATGCAATATCCTCACGAAGCCACGTTTTTCCTTCTGTAAATCAAATTTCTTTCTCTGAACAAAGCCACCTCTCATCTTTTTTCCTTCGCTGTTGGCATTCCCATTACAACTGTTCAGGATACAGTTTTTCAAGGATGCATGAAAGTATTTTAATAGACGTCTCTCGCAGAGAAAAAATCAGAACATCTCACAAGGGATTGCGAGCAACAACAAAGCAGGGAGATTGGGGAGTAATGCTACAGTCCAAATCATCAAATCATATCTTCATTCCTGGATGACTGCATCCATATAAAAATTTAGACCATCTAAAGAAGATTGCAATCTTTTTTGTTACCTTGCTGAGTCAGTCACCTGACCATGAAAGTAGTGCAACGTGCTCGAATCGTTTTTCCCCAAGAATAGATATACATAAGTACGAGGATAAGTATTCTCATATTCTCATTTTTTCCCTGAGATAAAACAGACGCTTTCTATCCTGCAGGAAGAAAGATAGAATAGGCGTGAAGGCTACGAGGCCAAAAGAACAGACGGACGACGGTCGAAGCGGAATGAAGAAGGAAAAGGAATGGAATATGTATAAAAGTGTATGGCTATTTGTCTGTTATGGCGTAGTTTTATTCTCCGTTGATTTCATAAGACCGAGAGAGAGAGAAAGAAAGAAAGAAAGAAGGAAAAATACATAATATGTAGTCATGTGTTAGGTCAAGCAAAACGTGCACAAAATCTGGAGAAAACGTGCCCCGTGCATAATGCATCAGTACAAGGTACTACACTTTTACTACGCGCACAGAGAAAAAAGGAGCAAGCGAATGGTGGACTCGTGCACTGGAAAAGGCACAGTTACCTACTTACATTCTCATTTCATTTCATTATTCCTGTGAGCCATGCATGCAATGGACTTGAAGACGGCGGAATTGGAAGCAGACACGAAAGCACTTTCCTTTCTCATTTTTAATGGAATCCACAAAAACCTATTTTTTCCTGTTTGCACTAGCTGCCTCGTTTGCGAAATTCGAAAAAAGTGAAAATGCTCTCAATTCGGTCACCTACTCGGGAAAAATGTCTGAAAAATGCCTCCTTGAATTTGAGAAGCGTTAATAGAATTGGTGAAAATGAATTTAGAAAAATCACGGTACATAAGAATTTCAGAAAACAAACTTTACTTAGGTGGTGGGCACGAGAGTTGAAGAGGAAGAAGGATGTCAGTATGCATGAGAGAGATGACGGGAGAAGTTCTGTGAATTTCCTAAATTAAAGGACAAGGTCACAATGGCAAAGTGAATCAGTCAGTTCATAGTGGATCCTACACTGTATACTATATTTATAGCTCTCGAATGAAGCATTGCACTAGAAGTCAAGTTTAAGTCACGCTTAAGTGTTTTTCAGTAGAATTCTGTTCCAGTTGCTAGAAACGATATTATTATTAATATTATTGGCGTAGAATGAGGAAATGTAAGTTAGATGCGGTATAGCTATAACCACGGTAGCCGCAAATTTTCTAAGAGAAATGCTTTCATAATAACGCTCGTTTCCCTGATTGTATCGTATCATCTTCTTCGGGAAAGAAAGTGAAAGGGGGAAAATGCTCACTCTGGTTAGGTAGGGCGGCTCTTCTCGGGTCTACTCGCGCTCGAGACATCTCTTTTTATAGAATTTTCTTTCTCATTTTTGCGTACTAGCATCAGCACTCTGTCGAGTTGAGTGTCTAATTTTCCAAGGTCGAATTTCAACATTGTAGTGTCCTTACTTACTACGAAAAAAAGTGTATTATGCATGTAGATTGCAGAAGACCTGTAATATCTTGAACGACCTACATAAAGTGAGCATGAAGTGAGGAGGGTCGACTTTTACTTCATTTCTCCTACGCACTAGTCCGTTCACGGAGAAAAAGGCAGTCTCTGGTTTTCATATGAAGCCTTTGATCATTCGTTACGGAAAACGACAACAACATCGTAATTCTACAGATACAGTGATCCAGCGAGCAACAAAACATAAAGACATATCCACCCATCCGTCCATGCACATAATTTTGTGAAATAGAAGCGTGTAATAAAATTAATGTAAACATGTTTCCAACAAAAATGAGATATTTTTCAACATATTAAACATGTTAAGGAAGATAATGGCACAGTTAAAATTGGGAAATAAGATGACGCAACACGAATCTCAACACACATTCATTTCACAGTTTTTTTCGCAACACGTGATAATATGTATGCAAAAAACTAAAGATGTTTGGACCATGATCATGATTACAGCCCACGAGCAATGGAACCTAAATATACTTAAGCATACCTACTTACATGAAGCTGCTTGCTCATCGAACTGGAGAGCAGTTCATTTTCTTCCAGCAAAGCAAAACTAAGACTTTTTTCACTTGATCGATTTTTACTTTGTTATTGCATCAATATATTCATTATGTCCTAGAAAACGTATAAAATACTTTGTACACAAATGAATAAGCACGTACTTCATGAAACTTTCCAGAAAAACCAAAAGAAGATGAGAAGAATGGGTGATGGGAATAAAGAAAAAAAGTTTTTTTTCGAAGGGTTTGAATTTCACAAAAAAGAGTGAATAGGTTGTTGATGCTGATGATGATGGAGTTGTTGTTGGTGCTTTTACTTTTGACTTGGCTTCTTGGCTTTGCATGTTTGTTTGCTGTCATTGACGATGATGTTGTTAAAAAGGTGGAAGGATGTTAGGGACACATGTGAGTCCGGGCTCACGTGTTTGCCTCACTTTTTTCCTTCACGAGATGGAATTCTTTTTTTTCGTAAATAAGCAAACAATGGGAGTGATCATTTTAATCGCATAAAATGCGTCTTATTTTTATTTCAGCTATCAATGCAATTCAATCATGCGTTTTGAATGGAAAAAAAGGTTTTCTATGTACAAGCTGACCGACGGACACATGTCAAAATATGTCTTGTCAAAGGGATTTTTACAAAAAAATGTGTAATGCACTTGAATAGGTAATTAAGGAGTCGCCTTCTTGCATTTAACTTAGAGATGGACATGATTTTTTCTGTAGTTTTGATTTTGTCACTCCTTATCAACCGAAAAAATGTTTTGATAATGTTGAGCAAACATTTCCAGTAACGGATTACCTAACAACAAACAAGCTCTCGTGTCACTCTGGTCATGAATCATGCATAGAATGTTGCGTCGCTTTCCATGCATACATTTCGTTTCACCTCCAAGTCTAAACATGCCGAATAAGTAGAGGCAATGTCAAAGCTAGATATTACATTACCTAATCTATAATTCACGGGTTAAGGTTGCTTCATCCTCACGATACCTACACGTTTCACCTTTTTAAAAAATCTCGTTTTAAATCCCATGTCTCATGATGTAAATAGTCTATTTTTGGTTTGCCCGCGTGACCTTACAAATGCTGTTATGTAAGAGCGGCAAAATATTATCGCACTTCACCTTTCTGCTGCGACAAAATATCCAGATTCAGCCAGAATGTGAAGCAAGCTTTTCGACAGCTACTTAAGTATAACAGGTACTCATATAATTATTAATTATGTCGAATATGTTGAATGATAATTACTTCAAGTTTTTAAACTGCGTTCTCTTAGAACATGGAAATCTTACATGTTTTTAATGAGGGCAAGCAAAATCTTAATTAAACAGAGAAAGAGATTCTGGTTAAAAATTCGTAACGGTAAAGTAATATTCCCTGACGAAATACTTCAAAGCTTTTAATCGGATCATGATTGATCAGGCTTTTACTTTTAGTGGAGGGTCCCTCATGTTTGAAGATTTCATTAATTAATTCTCAAAAACTTTTGAAAATTCAAAAAATTGTGTCCAATCAACCGAAGTACGTACTAAAATAACTAAAGTTTTGGTTCATTCAAATCATTTCTTTAAGGACTAAAAAGAAGATTAAATCGATACCACTCATGTAACTACAAGTAGGCAAATACAAAAGCATACTTGTATTTCCCATTATCGGTCGGACGAACGGAAGAAGAAGAAGAGAGGAAGGAGCAGGGATATATTGTAGAGGCAATAATCGCAATTCTCTAACCATAATCATTATCTCACTTTAACCACATACGTACATCGCTTTGTATAACTACCTACTTACCTACCTACGTGCTAATATTTTGAGACAGACAGATGGATGGATGACGGATTAGGTAATTCCTGACAGAAATTTCCTGCTCCAATGTCCATTTAAAAAAGGATGGCTGATTGTGCAATCAAATTGTATACAATTTTTTTTCAAGTATGCCATAACAAAAGAAGGACATCACTTCAAATACTATTACACAAATGAAATACAGTGGTGTTCCTAACCCTTATCAAAATCGATATATATTCCTAATTCTATAGAACTGGAGCGATTATCATTTATCATGTCATCCTCGATTCAATTCGATATGATTTTGATGGGTGAGCTTTGGCTGCCACTGAGCTAAGCATACACTTTAATCATACCAATCTTCTTTTTTACTGCGTTCAATATGTTCCTAACTCCTCCAGCCAAGCAAAGTACGCATTAAGTAATCATAATCATACCTCAAATAATAATAATAACACTTTTATTCTATTGCATTGCACATGTAATCTCTTTCCCCTCGTGGAAAAAACTGGATATCCACAATATTTCGCTCACGTTCCACTCACAAATTCCCTAATCTCAAAAGAGCATAACGTACGTAGTACAGTACAGAGACTGGTATATGATGTGGTAATCAATATATGATCATGATCATCATAATCATAATCGTTGTCGTGATCATGCAATATAATCACAAATATCATAATATTTTTTTAACGATTAGCAGAACACAGCTCCAAAGGGGAAAAATGATTACATTATTCTGGAATATTGGAAAAACATTATGCAATATGTTTCGCATTTTTCTCCATTCTATGTGATGCAATGCATTCTATGTGGCTTTCCTTATTATGATTGTCCCTGCATAGATCTTAAATTGAATTTGGAGTGGATTACTTAGAAATATGACATTGTTTCAAGTGAAGTGTGAAAATGCACATGGAAATCATCTAATCAAACTGACTAGTCGTTCGTTCAGATGTGGAAATCAGCGTGATACCTATGATGTAACCTTTTAAATTTGATAAGAACGAGGCTCAGTGGGAGCGCAAAAAAAAAGAATGATAAATGTTGTACGTAGAAGTAAATAAACGGTTTTCCACTGGAAGTGCGTTCGTTTTTTCCAGGCAGTGATATTCATCACTATCAAATTGAAAAAAAAAACTGTAAGTGGCACATTCACAGAAAAATGATACGTAAATAAATACGGCTTTACAAATTTTACCTACTATTTGTATGGACATAAACTTACGTAGGATTGCAACAGCTTTTGCTTAAGCACCGCTGCTCTGCGCGTTACACATGCATTCCAAAAGTAGTCTATAGGAAAACGTGAGCACAGCTCGAACAAGCATCATCATTATCATGGAAGTTTATGACTATGAGCAATGTTTGTTGGAGAAACGTTGCCCAATCATCAACCTCTGAAAAAAAAAATTGTGTGGGGTGTTGCATAACCGACCTTTTTGTCCGTGTCGTGAGGTTATGTTACGTGAGAGAAGCTTTGACTGCAACTCGAAATACCTATAATAACGATTACGCCTGTTTATCCATCTATCCATGCAACAACGCAGCATGTTTTTAAAAAAATGCTTTTTGTCATTTATATTTAGTTTAATGAATGCATGGAATGGACTGAAAAGAAGTAAGTAGGTAGTCGGGTTGGCTAGCTGGTTCAAAAAGTTGTAAACATCGCAATCGCCATCGCATTTATCATGGTCGCCTGCCTGCTTGCTTTGATGAAATTGCGATTTAGGATTATGCAATGCATTCCCCCCCAAAAAAGTGGCAAAATTGGTAATACAGATCTTGCAATCAAGAGAAAATAAACTTATTTCAATCTCACATAATCCCTGCAATTTTCAAGGATTTTTATCATCCCACATGAATTGCAACAGTTTTATGTCATATTGTTCTTTTTTCTTTTATTTTCGTTCCTAAATGTCAATTTCGCTATTTTTTCGAGGAAACTGCGAAACCAGACATAAGAAGACTTTGTCTTTCTGCGTGACCTTTAAAGAGACCATTTTTAGTTGAAATATTTCCAAACAGTTTGCACCACTTACTGTATTATGCATGTTTATGTACCTAAACGTCGTAATCTCTTTTCGTAATGTTTTTAAAGTTTATTCATAAATGACGCATGCCTTCAATGTATCACCGTAATTCTAATCTTTCTGTAAATCTGAGCGGTTATTCTGAGAAGTCCTTGGAAAAATGATGATGACCAGAGACTCAGATTTGCATATTATTTTACTGCTACAACATTTGTGCAATAATATGAAATCGAGATAGGGCTCATCTGCTAACCCATTAAATTCCTTTCTTTTTCTCCTTTGACTTTGATGCAATCCAAAGCAGCCCAACTCAAGGTACTTTTTTACACTATGTAATGCCTATTACGCCACATACCTCCCGAAATAAAAGCTGAAAGAGAACCCTTTAAAATTCTTTCACTCATGAGCAAAGAATGTGGCACACAGTGTTATGCTATGTTTTGTTTTGTTTCAAACCACTTCAATTATCAATAATACCGTGAAACTACGCAATAAATATGCATTGCTCAGCAGAAGGGAGACACGACGACACGTGAGCTTTGGGCTGAATACAATATTATTGTTTTTGATAAAATTTCGAATGAGACTACCGATATTAAAAATTCATGAAACTCGTGTTTGGCGTTTGTATTTTCGTTCTTACCTAAGAATTAGGCAGGGAAATACTCCAGAAAAGAAAATGTCCAGAGAAATTGTGTGCCTTTCATTCCTTTCCCCCTTTATTTCTATTTTTATTCTTCAGTTCACTAACCAGATTGAAGTTCTTTCTACTGAAGGTAACAGTTTCTTTAAATGTGTGTCTTCCGGAATGATGTAATTTAAGTAAGCAGTGCAGTGCAAACACTTGCATGAATCCGATGATAAAACCTTGAATAGTGTCTGTTGGTAAATAGAAGTAGAATGAAAGCTGAAGAGTTCTTTCTTTTTATAGGCTCTGCCTATACTTATATGACGCATTACACTTATGAACTTGTTTTGACAGTTTTGGCAAGCTTACAGTAAGCACCTTAAACTTCCGTCCTTTCAATGCCCACGCAAAACTCGCAATAGAATGATTGTGTTGGGGAAGGTTGCGACAGTTTTCTTTAGAGAGAAAACTCAAACTAGAGTACTTCTACTTTCGTCAGAGAAATTTTTTTTTTCGACTCGAATATTTACATCTGGCATCGATTTTCTGCCTTTTATATTTCTTTATTAAATTGATTTGATTAGAGTTTACCTATCAAATAAATGTGTATTCCGTTTGAAAAAGCAAGTTCCACTAAAATCCCAGTACCCTTTTCAGAGTTCCTTTGGTATTAAAACTGCACTCCAGTTAATAAAATAAAAGAACGAACCGTTTCACCGATCACGTTTTTAGTCCACTGAACCAATTTTCATGTGTTCAAAGAAGATGTCTTAGGTACACTAAAAAGTCACATCACAACATGTGAATAATAAAAAGCCGGGAGATTTTTTCTCGATACTTGTTCTAAAAAAATAGAAACTGTATACTCGTGAAACTCACAAAATATTATGAATGGCACTGGAATTCGCGAAACTTTTTTTTTATTACGATCCACTCATTCACACGACGGCACGTAGTGATGCCAATAAAAATGTCAACAGAGAAAAAAACAAAGCGAAGCAAACTTGCTTTACCCGACACAACAACTCAAGAGCAATTTTTTCTGTTGCGGATTTACAAGCGACAAAATTGGAACTGTCTATGCACGCACTGTTCGTTCTCGTTCTCAAGTCAAGTCCGACTGAGCGAGTGAATGAGTAGAAATGAAACTAAAACGCTGGGCAATACAATGTGAGAAAATGAGTCTGGCCTGGCTCAAGCAGAATGTCAGTATAGGAATGTATCTATACGCTTATATCCAAAGCTTCTTGACAAACTTTTTTTTTCAGAGGAAGCAAAGCCAAAACACGACACGCACAAGACCACGATATTTTGGTTTGGTAGGGGCACAAGCCCAATTTTCATAGAGAGTAAACAAAATGAGATGGAAAGAGATAGTTTGCTAAACGCGTGCACAAAATGTTTCCTTGATTTCATTGAAAATATTTACTCAAAACTGAAAATAATCCCAGGTGCAGCATATAGCACTGCACAGACCAGCTTTAATCTTTCTCGTTGCGAATTCGTAGCAAAACTGAGATGAGGTTTTGATGTTGGCGAAACACAAGCTATTCGGTTGAAACTAGTTCGCTCAATGCTTCGCTATATTATATTAGATTATATTATCCTATATTAATAATATGTGTGTTCTACGTGTTTGGTAGGTAAGATTTCCTTACGTGATGAAACAGTATTGGGTTTGAAGAGCAATTGTTTGCATTTCTGCGAAATGGTAAAAGCTATTTGGCATAATATAATAATGATGAGTAAGTCAGTAAGAAGTACCAATTCCTTCCCTTTTTTCCCACTGAAATGTGCCAGAAAATGAAAACAGTCGGTTTAACAATGGGAATATACATGATATGAAGATGAGACCAGGACGACAGGAGGACTGAGATTGTACATCCTTTATTGTTTTCAATGAGGAAAAGGTGTTTCTTTCTTTCAAGAAAAGTAAGGGAAAATAGCGAAGCACCTTCACTGCCTTTCGTAGTCCTCATTCTTACTTTAATGCACATAATGAATGTAAGTATACATGTACATATGTACTTAGGTACGCCTCGCATTGTTAAGGGTTTTTTAAAGAAAAAGTATAACTCCTCATGATCACGATGATGAGTAAGTAGCACAAATAAGTGTGTTAAGTGCACACGACGCTGCTACATTGTAAAAATGACGTGAGAATTTCGAATGAGTAAGCGAGTGAGTGAATGAATGTGGTTTATGAGTTTACGAAGGTGGGCATATATGTATATACATATGTAATGTAGAGCGTCATAATATAAAAGAATGAATCGAATTCACGAGTGGAGCATTACTTGCTGCTCGGAAAATTATATGGCGTCAAAATAAAACCGTGTAAGATTTCCTTTTTTCCTATCTTTCGTGTCATGTTACGGGGGAAAGTGAGATTTAAACGAAGGAAAAATACGACGCAATGTTTTTCTCAATTGAAAGTGTGTATTTGTTTCAATAGAACGGATAGGCAAACACATCGCATAATTAGGATTCAAGGATCAAAGGTAGAGCTAGAGGAACAAGTACAGTACAGCATATGACCCAGCCTAGAATATACAGAGAAACGATCTAAGAAACGAAACGAAAAAAAAAAAAACTTTCCATGTATTGCGTGGAAATGTATATCTATCCTGATCTTCATGACACATTCCAAGTTATCTTAGGTCAAGTACATAAATTGGCTGTGGTTAGTTGAGATAGAAATCCCGAGTCCCAAAACAACAACAACAACGACAACGACGATAGCCAGCAGTGAGATCAGCGAGAAGTAAATACCTAGTCACTGACAGGTGAGTTATCCCTACAATTTTTTTCATAGATGCGATAAACTTTGACATTCGACTTGACTCATCTTTGATGTTGATGGTATTATGATGATCCACAAATAGCTAATCTAATCATCATAACCAGTTTCCCGACATCTATTCAAAATGGCTTGCGCTAAAGAAAAAGGTAAAAGGAAGGTATAAAATGATATGATAGCTTTTCTATCTGCATTCCGTTCTCCAGATTCTACTAATCATCATCATCTGCAATATTTTTGTAGTGCCCATTTTTGGGGTGTTTTTCTTTTACACACCGAAAGAACAGGGAAAACTCGCTTGATTTTTTTTGGACACGACTGGAAAACAACAACAAAAATTCAAGTCAAAGTCAAAGTCAGTTCGGTTCTGCTGGGTTGTTTTGTAATAATAGCTACCTATTATGATGTTGGAAGTATGTAAGTGATACATAGACTATAATATTGTTTTCGCAATGTTTTCAATTGCTGCCTAAGCTTGATCTCTGATTACGTATTGCATGTGCTCTAGGTCCAGGTCCAGGTTGAAGAACTCTATTTCTGTTTTTCTCCGTCCGTGTAATAATAATCTGGAGTTTTTCGTCTCTCAAAAAATAAAATATTTTCTCACATGAGGAGGTATTCAGTATTGATATGTGGAAAGTGGCATGTGGTCTGAATGTAAGTGAGTAAAACATCATCGTTATAAGGAAAGATGTGTATGTGATTTGATTATGATTATCACGAGGTTTTTATGGCTATTACTGTACAGTCCAGTCCAGCCAAATCCAGTCAGTCGTCCAGCAATAATACATATTAAGTTGGTACATGCATACACTATGTATAACCCTAACCACATGAATAGCATATGTCAAGATTTTCATGGCATTTTCCCCTTTTTTTCCTTCCATCCGTCCACATGCCAAAGTTCTCTCGCTTTTTGCCATGTTTTTGCTCTCTCGTCCTTCATACATTTTTCCAAGCATGATGCATGCATTCACGGCAACGGCGGCGGACTACATCACTCATTCGGACGAAAACCCCGATCTCTTAGGTCACCTTGATTACGTAAGTCACATTACATAAACCGTGGCTGTGTTTGTGTGAATCAAAAAAAATAAAACAAAAATTCGGTTTGGGAGAAAACTCTGATGGTACTTACATTAGTTGTTGTAGTATTGTTGGTGGTCGGTGGTGGATGACTTTTTATTTTTTTATGCTAACGTGACTGTAAATTGCAATTACCTCTCCAAAGTTAGTTCAACTTTGCACAAATAAATAAAACGTTTCTCCGGGGGCTCGCTCACACAGGCCGGAGCAATGCGGACTTTTTGCGCTTTGTATTTGTACGCACGCTGCATTACAAAGTAATGTCAATGCTTTTGCTATGATGACCAGGATGTCGGAGCGGCGTGGTGCATTTTGTATTTTTGCATGTGTGAAGCGATGCATTTAATTTAAAATTCCATCGCAGCCACCAAGTAAGTTAGGAGATGAATCACATGGAGTGTATTTTCCTGATCATTATCTTTATACCAAATCATTACGCTCATTTCAATTACGTTCTACGAATTTTAATGAGTCTTCCATTGCCAGTTTGTAATTTTGAAATGATGACAAATGTCAATAGCAATTTGGCGAATATCATGTACGTGACAAAGTCAAAATTCCAGGGAACTGAAGGATGGGGGAGGGTTTTGGTAATGCTGACTTGTTGGAGAAAAACACCTATTATATGTTATGCAACACCGTGTGTCGTGCATGCTCTCCATAAAAAAACTTCATATTTGTAATGTTACGTAATCCCCATATAAGTATATTTAGTATGTATCACTACTATACAAAGTTAAGGGATAATTGATGCACAAACACCAGCCAACCTGGAGAAATATGGTATAAAACAGGTTGCTGAGCTGTTTTACATTCCATGACTTAAAAGTACGTATACATGAAAATGATTCTTTTTCGCAAGTAGTTGCAAATTCAACTTTGTTTCATAGCTTAGTAGTAAACCTGTCTTAACTTACTTAAGTATTTATTAATTTTTTATGACCGATGAATAAGAATCATTATTTTCTCTGTGATCCAATCTCAAGCTGAAAAGTAACTTTTCCCATTATTCGTACAAGACATTCAAGTAGGGGGATAAAGTGGAAATGACTTTGTTTACATGGAATACGATACAGAAACTGAAGAGGATGATAAAATGATGGTAATAAGATGGCCAATGATGAGAGCAACAGCGTATCAACATCACGCGTTCTGGCACCTTTCCTTCAATAACTTAGGACAAGGAGGAGGAGGAGAAGAAGAAGAGTGCACCGAACTCCAGATAAAAATAAGCCAGAGAATCTTGGAGAACAAGTCACTGTTCTAATCACTACATCATAATTTATCCTTCACCACACACGCTAAAGTCATCATTGAAGAGAAATCACGAAAGAGGAATGAATACTACATTCATTTTTTTTTTTCTGCAAACATTGCATCCCACTCTTTCCGCCATGTCCTATGGTTTTCCGTAACTCTCACACATGCCATTTTCTTAGGGGACGTGACACGAGCGGGACATGCTATTATGCAAGCAGGCAATCATTTTTAAGCGTTATTTTTTTGACCAGATAAAAAAAAATATGGGCTTAAGTATGGTAGCAAAGTTTTAATGTCGCATGGCACGGTGACGATGAATGATAATCTTGAAAAGAGTTTATTCATAATTTAAGGTCTTCTCATAAGAATATGTACTTTGATCTTCACTTTTTCCTTTTTCTATAATCATCGTCTACCGTCATGATGGCAAAATTATCCTTGAAAGGTTCGTTAGTATTTAAACGAAAACACCTTTTCTATGCCACTTTGAAAATCCAGAGACCCAAAATCTTTTATGGCATTTTCTCTTCCCATTTGGGAAAGTTTTACTGAATTTTCCTATTTTGTTTGGCAATTTTTTATGCCACCATTGGCTGTTGACAAGCACATGTCAATATCGAGTATCGAGCTAACGAGCAATGTGCAAATAAAGAATATTAACATTTCTCCCTTCGACTCATGCGAATACATGTGTTGAAGTAGAAAACTTGGGCTTTGTACCTCTTCTGTTTACATAACTGTTCTAAGGCGGGCTGTGCTTGTTTTGGCTCCTTTTCTTTCTTGAAATACTTAAGCAATGTCCAGTGAGAAGAGTAGGAGTTTTTAAAAAGCAGCGTAATCGATAAATTTGCTCCCATTTCGTAGGTCTTTCATGGAATATTTTCGGTATGTAAGTAAGCTAGGTATTACTTCTAACCCTCCTGCTTTTGTCGCCCTTTCCAAGTGTAAATAAGGTTTACAATCTAACATCAAAATTATCATTCATTGCCATCTTTACTTTGTTTGTCTCATTTGATACAAAAATTTTGCGACGTGTTTTCCCCGTTTGGCCAATGGCTTGTTTTGACGCACTTCATGCCAAAAGTGTTATCAATGGAATCGGATGTTTTAATGGGCATTCTAAGTTGCAATTTTTAGCTGAGCTCAGAAAGGACGTGAATGATATCAGGTTTTGTTAGTTAAGTACATATTGTTTATCACTGACATGACGTAATAGCAGCAAAGCATTTCATGGAATAGCCTGTGCCTGTGTCAGTCAGAGAACATGGACTAATCCAATCCAAATGCACTGACAAACACGAGCAAACACAAAAAGACGACCTCAGTCCAGACCCGAATGCGAAAATCAAAATAAAAACAAAATACTTGAATAACCAACCATGTACTTATTTTTTTTAATTATTGCGTTTTGTTGTCACATCACTGAAAAAATAGACCAGCATCCAGTCTCTCCTTCTCTGTGCGCTGGTGCATACATATTTTTTTCGATGTATTCATGCACAAAAACGTTGTTGCAGTTATTTGATTTTTAACACAAAATTGCAATGTGACTGGAGTCTTAAGTAAAATTAGTATATGCTCTGACTTAACTTCATAAAGCATCCATTTTCATCCTAGAAATTTCATCACACAAAAATTGAAAAATGCAAATATAATGAATGAAATCCAAACCAAATGTCAGCCTGTTTCACGCGTCATCAAAACAATGTTGGGCTTTACATACAATCATTTTTTTTCTGCAAATTACTCAGGGCTTATTCAACTGATAAGCAATTTACGTCTAAACAATAATTTCACTCATGAATGAGTGGGTGAATGTGAATGTGAATTATCCCTCTCGAATTGGATTGAGAAGGAAGTATCTACTTAAGATAAGAGGATTTTTATATGCAAGTATCATACAATATTTCACGGAATTTTCGCAATAATAACATGAAAGTTTGCCACTTTAACCTGTTTTAATATCATCCCATTTTTACGTGAGTTTTATACATTTACATACAAATGAATAGATATGCTTACCTAAAATATTGTATATTATTTTATGTAATCCACTTCCTTCCAAAATATGTGTACATAGTTCATCTATATAATGTAATAAGAGTGAGCATATAGGCAATTGTTCACAAAGATAGTAATTCTAAAATGGAATTTGAATACAACTGGACAAGCAAAGCTAACGCTAACAAAGATCAGATTTGGAATGAAACGTCGCGTCGTCGCCTGTATATTCTACGTAAACATCGAAGTGATGGGAGAACGTGATCTCTTTCAATTCCAGTATACTGTTCGACTGATTTCCATGTCATGCAGTTTTCTCTTTCAAAAGAAAAAAATAATAATAGTAGATAAGCTGTAGAAAATGAAGTGATAGTGTAATATTATGAGGTCGAAGGACGTTTCATCAACTCGACACTCAACCAAAAGCTACTTGTTGCTCACTCACTCATGTCCTGACAGATACCTCGCATTAGGAAAAAGGGCTACTATTCATCTGGATAGAAGTGTTATATGTATCATGATAGTTTTACTAACACCATAAGGAATTTTTGTGAAGGAAGGACACAGAAAGTGTGCAAGCAATCACTCGACAACTTCCTTGTTCCATAATAATGCGACTAATGACAACATCCAGTTTTGTTTGTCCATGAGACAAAAAATATAATATTTTGTATCCCACATTTGGTATGGACTCTCAACTCTGGCCAATTTTCGTGCAGTGGTGTGACGACGACGAGAGAGGAAGGAAAATGGCATTGAGGACAGGACAGGATTATGTCATCGTCATCATCATCATCATCATCTCTCTTCTTCATGGTACTGGTATTACATAGTGCACACGAACGCTGACTGACATGTCGATGTCGACTTTGTTGTTACATAAGCCCCGTACAGTTAACCAGGCCACGGCTCTGTACACAAAAAACTGAATATTGACTGTTGACAATAAAAAAGCAAACAGTGTAAAGCAGAGCAAACGCATGATGGAATTATTGGAGTATCATGCAAAGTACTACTGCGAAAAGTACATATTTGAAAAATTAATGCTGACACGATATATCATCATTATTATTCCATAAAAAATCTTTTAAGCCTTCTCTGAATTTCCGTTTTAGTTTCCTTGAACGAATCCACATTGGAAGAGCAGAGCTGATTATGGAACACTTCACCGGTCCAAATTATGATGATACACACATTTTGTTGCATTCATGTATGTGGCCCATATAATTATTCATTTCCAATTCTATTTATTTGGATGATGATGATGACGAGTAATAGCAATTCCAACAGATGTGGCATTCACTTCAATACCGACTATCACTCACAATCAATAGTAGTCCCCGAAAGTTACACATGTATGTAATGCACATAATTTCTATTTTTTTCAATGTTATTTGCCTTTTTTGTTTGTAAGGCTGAAAGAAAATCTACCTAGTGAATTCGAGCAATAGTTATAAGTACATGATTCGGTCGTTCCGTATTACGATTTATTTTTACGCAAGACTCGCATAAAATAGAGAACACATTTCAAAAAAAATATGTACATGCAGAGCCTCGTTAGCCCATTAAACGGACGCAATAAGTACTTTACAGATGAACATAAATTTTTCGGTAGGGTTGCATCATATTTGCATATACACCCAAAATCGAAATTATTTATTTTATGATAATCTATATTACCAACATAATGTTCGATGTTCATACACCCAAATACCGATATAATATTCCAATGAATGGCCCAGTTTCAAAATAAGACGCAGAGAGCAATGCAATGAAGCCGGACTATTATTATGAAATTGAGGGGCGCAAAAACTTACTGGTGATTAGATGTAATTGTTACGATCGCAATCGTAACTTTTCGGATATATTAACATAACCTTACAAAAGAATCCTTCTGATTTTATTGCCATGATGACCATGGTTTCTCCGCACGTAATCGTAGCAATATACGCTCATGAAATTGTTTTGGAATTTCATTTTCCTCACAAAAAAAAAGTGTAAGTGACGATGAGCAATTCAATTAAGCGAGAAAAGTTTCACAATATTCCCCCAAGCACTATCATCCCACGTTCGTTCCAGGTGGATCAAATCGGATGGTAGAGAAAAGGGACTGATCTGACGGAGTATTCATCCAACAAATGTACATTACGTTACGACACCCACCCCTTTAAAATATTTTATTGCCTCATATTTAGATGCTCATTTCAGGACAGGGAAACAAATATGACAATGCAATTTCATAACGTTTAATTACCAAAGCCTTTTAAATGGCTGTATATAATTCATTACTTTCGATAATTAAAATAGCGAGGTCGAGCAGTCACCATTAAATGATATTTTACCCAGTAAGGTTTATTTATATTTAATTATTATTCATATAAAATGATGTCACACGACGACGGTTTGAAATGAATCATCAGAGGCCTTGATTAAATTAATATCCTCATCTTTGTTGAATGTTGAATCATGCATTTTTATTTTATTTTATTTTTATCGATTTATTTAGTCTAGCATTTACTACTTGAATGCATTTGTATGTTACTACTTACGAAATATGGGCGGGCATTAATGAGTATACGATGTGTAGTATAGGTGAATTAAACAGAATTCATTCAGTTTACCCGTTTTAATACTGCCAAAAGTGGTCAAGAAAGACGCAAAAATTCCATGTTTATCTTATCAAAATATGATCAATTGTTACGATAAGATGATATTGCCCCATCCGGCCATAGAATTATGATGATTCATTCATCTTGCTCAAATTTCAAGCCCGATTTTCTCATTTCCATAGGCGCCGTTATGTTCCAAATGATTAATACCACCCTACCGGCATGGAATGGAAATGGTTTTTAACTGACTGCCTCACTAGATTCCTATGAACAGAAGAGGTTTTTCCTTGTTTGTCTATCTCCAGTAAATTCCATTATTTTTTTTTTGATCTGGCATGCCAACGTAACGACATTACGCAGTAAACAGGTAGAGAGGCAAGATCATTGAGCCATCAAGCAAAAAATGTTTATTTTTTCATTGTCAAGGGTACCTGCATCTCGTCAACCTCGAATTACCAGACCACTCATATGGCAAAAAATATTTGTGAAGGAAGCAGGCGTCATATGATTTATAACTTTGTGGTATCATCATCAACGCATCATTACAATTACAAGGCATTGCATTTCATTGTTGTTAGCATAATCCCTATATTACTACGACTACGACAACGATAGAGATCATCAATATTACAACAAAAAAATATTATAATGAAGATAGATATCGCGCAATCACAATACAATCACATCACAACACAACGCAACATTTTTTTCTTTTTTTTCCTTGCTCCATCTCTATCCATGTCATGTCAGTAGTAGACAAAAAGCCTAAGAAAAAACATAACTGATCAGGCATTCTAATAAGTTTTAGTAATGATGATATCATATCAAAACGGCGAAAGAAAAAAATACGTAATACCTACTTGTACCTACTACAATGATGATTCTCTATTCAGTTGTTACATGATGATTACATTAGCGTTTTTTTAACGTAAAAAAATGGAGGCGATGTGATATGATATGACTGCGATGTGTTCATACATACAACTGTTGGGTTTTGAGTGAATGATGGAATGGAACCTTGGCCGCGACCTCAGCTCCTTCTTTTTCCTTCTTCCTCACTTCCGTATTGCGCTCTCTTCGAGCATAATTCAAGATAATCGATTCTTTACTCACTGACTAACTCTTTGCTTTTGATCTTTTCTGTGTACGTGCGAAAGTCAGTTATTACATATTTAGGCAATTTCAATCATCATCATCATCATCATGAGTTGAACAACAACAACGAAACATGGAGAACATAAAAAACGGATTGGCTATCATATTGACGTGAAGAGGTTGACGCCATCATGATTCCCAACCTGTAACAATAAAACTTACGAACATATTTTAAAGGAACGTACACATTTTTTTCCTAGTTTATTGGGTTAAGCTGTACGCTTTCCAAATCGATCTTTATGGCAGTAGTTTGTGCGAATAGCATAAAAGTGTTTCGCAACGCCATGGGTAGATAAATTTATGCATGCTTCAAATTATGATGATAATAATAATAATAATTATTATTATTACGAGCACACACATACAAAAAAATTCATGCTTACAAGGATTTCGATGATGTGGTTCATCAATAGAATGTCATTCGAAATATGCTAGCCTTGCAGTTTTTTTTCAGTCTATACCAAACCAGATCTTTTATGTTGGGTGTTTTTGTTATGACTGTGTTTATGAAGACGATATGATAACAGAAGAGAATAATCCAGATTAGATTCTGGGATCATCTAAGTACATATCCCTACATATGATATAATGGATATTGGAAGTCTAAGTTTAGTTTGTGCACCTTAATGAATATATCCAAGATAAAGAGAGATGCTAAGTATTTATCTGCTCTTAAGTAATTCGTGACAAAGTTCAACTTTATTTTCTAAACCCTTCAATCGCTATTCATCACATCATCATTAACATCGACAACATGATCTAATCTCAATTTCCAAAAAAGAAATCAATTCAATGCAAAAAATAGGATGAATAGAGTAGAGTATTCACGCGGTCCGGAGTAATATGATAAACTCCTGCAGAGATAGATCAAAGGTCATCAAACAAAAGGCAACCTTGTCTGGATGATCTATTGCAAAACTGCATTGATTAGAGAGTAACAAGAAATCTTGCGCCGGTTATAAGCAGTCGGGATTCCTCTATTATGCTTAAAATCAATTAAACTTTGTTAGTTTCCGAATTATCCCTCAAGCATTAGGTCTCCTTCAACAGACGTGCTATTACAATTATGTACATTTTTTGGAAACTCTGTTGCGAAACATGAAAACATCATTTAAAAAAACCTTTATCCTTCCAGGATTACATGCATTTCAGCAAAATTACAGTTTTTCCAGTCAGTCAAGGAAACACGATCCAATTCAAGGACTGAAGCAATCCCGAAAAAAACGTGAGTTCGCGGTAGGGGAACAATTGCCAGAGGAAAAGTTCACAGCACTCTCATGGAACGACTGTTTCTATTTCAAGTAAAAACGTGAGTGGGTAATAGAACAATCAAAAAACTTTAGCCATATCATATTCAACTTGTGACGTGATTGAAACTAAAATAGTTTGTGGTTTTCTTCTGCCCCGACCTTTTCAAGGGAGTTTGCAATCCAAATTCAAAAATGTATATAATATGTATGCATATGTAAAACAAAAGGTACATATTTTGCATTTTTAGTCAGCGTAAAATCAATGTACTCCGTCAGTCCAGTCCAGTCATTTCTGGTAGTTCCGAACAAGGCTGCGATTGCGACATAGTCAACAGAACTATGACAACATGGTTTGGTATGAAACATTTGTGAAATTCTTGTCCAGGATGGATAGAATAAGCCATATGACAAAGTCAAAATATTATTGCTTCATTTTTTGCAGCACAGTCCAAACAAAATCCAATGACCCTCAAAATATAATAATCTTGATTCTCCTTGGCACATTGCATTTTTTTTACCGAGTATGTAGTCCACTACTCTCAAATCATCATCATCATCATTATACTGGCCTAACCTACAGCCTACGAAGATTATTATGGTTGTTTAACATGCAACATTTTTTTCAAGTATCTTCCGGTTACTCATCCCTTTCATTTGCATATTTTTACAGAACCTTCCACATCATCATCATTTCTTTCTTGTTATTCATTAATCATACAATGGATGGATTTGATATTACGCCTTTGCTTCCATAGCATTAGCATTACACAAACACGAGTAAAAAAACTACAAAACACAAGACGTGATTCAGCTTCATCTCACAAGTCAGTCAGTCCACTGATCTATTTTTCATGTATGCTAACCTTGCTACAGCAAGTTCAAGAAAAAATAGGCATTGCGTTTGCGTTGATTAAATGCTTTTGTTTTGGTGTGTGCTAAGAATTTGCATAATTTTGAGTGGACAAAACAGGAAAAAAACATATCCTTTTATGTGCCTATATAGAATTTTACCCATATATTTTGACCACGCTCCAAGAAAACACTTCACCAAATTTTACAGGATGAGTGATCACGACGAGGAAGGGTTTGGCGTACTGGGCAGGATGAATGGCCCAGTACAACGCAATATTTTTCGTTTTTTTTAAGAAAGTGGAAGGACCCAAGGTTAAAAATATACTCGAATGCTTATGTCTTTAACTTCAGATGCTCCCACTATATGATTTCATTCCCAAGATTTTAGAGTAGTTTTTATCCTCTTTTGGCTCCAACTTGACTCGTCTAAAAAAATGACGTTTTAAATTACACAAAAAAATGCTATGGGCTGCGTGCGTACGCTATTAAGAAATTCTAACTGTAATATACGCACAAATTCACGAAGGAAGATCCCGCAGAAAGTATTTCCATATCATTATATTTTAGAAGCAAAAAATGGGCATCCAAAAATAGCAACAAAAAATGAAGCTGATTTTGACGACGATGAAGATGATTCGCCATTTTTGTGGATGTTAAGACGTTACGTTATTATTATTTTAATGTGGATACATTGTATGTAATTGTGTTGGAGGTTTTAACGTAAAGTATGATTATGATTATGCGTGCCAAAAGCACAAGCACAAGTGTGTATAGCACACGTCCCAGTGAATCCTATGTACGGCAGTTGTAAAGGCCTTCAGAGTAGACGAAGCCGTTTTCATTAACACCAAAGTCATTATCAAAGTCAAGGTGAGAAGCTAAACTGGCTGAATGGTCAGAAGGTTGTGTGAGGTGTTTGCCAGCTCGTATAAGCAAAAAGAAAATAATATGTTTGTGTGAGTGTGATTGTGTGAGGGTTTCATCAGAGTAATACATGGATAAAAATAAATATGATGTTTGGATTGGATTGAGCAGAGATTGAACTGGGAAGATGATGATAATGGCGAAGACTGTTTATTGAATATTTAGCGAATGATAGCAATAAATTGCAAAGTATTAAACATATGCATATAGTAAATCCTTCCATGCCAATAGGAAACACTGTCCTTAACCCTTGGGAGTGAAGGTGTTGTTCGCGCTCACTACTTAAATACTATAAAAATATAATGATCTTGATATACATACTATAATACTACCACCACTCACGTCTGAAGATCAATGATCAAATTTAAATCAGATCTGCTCATTTTATTTTACACATCAATCAATACTACTTCCATTATTGTGTAGCAGAAAAAAATAAAATAAAATGTGTATAGGTGGTCGTTGTAGTTGTGGATTGTGGAATTCTATCTCTTATTTATGGAAATGTTTTATCAATTCAATGATAATATGGATATTTGTATGTATGATCATCCTCATTCGTTCATCTTCAAATTAATTAATATTTATTGAAGAACGTTTGTTTATGTGAGGTAGACATGGAAAATTGGGTGCTCATAATGCAATAAATAAGTACATATTTGGTAATTAGTAAAAAACTACAAATAGAACTGAAGAATGATTACGCAGTATTTCTGCTCACTTACTTCCATCAGTCAAGAAGTCAATGTCAAAGTCAAACTTGGAATAGATGATGTGGTGGGATGAACAGCACTGAACTATGTATGCATGCATGATTATTATGAAGATATATCTGATCGAATGCGCGTAATCAATAGTCTTAAAATGGAGATGAGCATGCAAAGAGGTGTGATACTGAATAAAGAACTTATTTTTAATTTTTTAGGAAGCAGCTTCTGTGAGTGACCTTTAGAGAAAAAACCCTGCATTCTATAGCTCAGTCATTGCTCGCTCTCTAGGATTACATGATCCAAGTACGATAATCACGAAAGCTGAGCTACACCCTAGAAATGATGATATGAGCTTTTTGATGTAATAATAAATTGCTTCACCTCTTTACAGCTCCCTCCCAAGTCAAGTCAAGCCAAGTCAGCGTACGTATGATGATCGACATTGAATTGAACTAAACTGTTTCATCATGCGATTGTGATACAAATAGAAGCACTCCACCTATTAATGGCCCCGACAAGAAAAAAAATTCTTTTGCTGAAACAAAACGTTCCATTCATTTCTGTTGGTTGGTAGGTGATCTGTACTCGTGCTCAATTATCATAATTCTCAGGATACGATGAGATGAGGACAATGAGCTATAGACCATCCAGACCAACTAGTTGCATTACATAGTTCTGGTTGTCGTCGATCAAATATCCTTTGTTATTTTATTTTGTCATACTCTTCATCATCATTTGAATTGATCATTTATCTAAACCGGGGGAATGATCAATGAGCAGGGCAACATGAATGCATGACATGAGCCATGAGCCAAATCCGAATCTATTTTTTGCATCGTTTCATGTAACGGGACTAGATAAAAAAAGTACAATTTTTAGGGTGATACTGCTGCCGGCAAAAGAAGAATGAAAATAAATGAATGAATTCTAGTGGACATAGTGATAATGATGATGGCAGTGGTGGTCGTCGTGGATTCTATTTTTAATTCTGCGTGTGCTAAGTGAACTGATCACACTCTACATACTTGTGCTATCTATTATCATTGCTACTTGACATTACTATTTGTATTCTTAGATCTGACTTATAGACGCATTAATTCATGATAGTAGTATTTCAAATGTTCATATTTTCAGTACAGCTTATGTTACTTATATCTTGGTACATCAAAAAATTCATTGTAACAAGAGCGGTGCAAAAGAGTGTAAAATTTCTTATAAATGCTACCTATCATTTGAAAAAAACTCAGCATTTATTTTTTATCATTATCATGTCTTTCTCGTGGCGCTGTTGCTTTGTAATATGAGGCCTGAGAACAACGGAAGCCGATGAAAAATGAGATTTTACTGACCTACTTTTCGATCCCAGTAATTTTCAGTCTTCATAACAAACTATGAATTTTTTTTGACATTGACGATTGATTATGCTATGCTTTGACTTTACGACAAACTGTAAAGAAGCTGATGTGTTTTGTGGTATGGCCCATGGTCCATCCAAAATATCTTCTGGACTGTACTTAGCTCCCGAGATTTGAGAAAGGAATTATCAAAAGTCTTAAATATTCTTTCATAAATCGTGAAATAATGTTTATTTAACTGGTTCATCCAACATATTGTGTACCTATTATCTTGTCACATGTATATATATTTAATTTATTAGTGAAAGAAGAAGAAATTCCGACGGCAATCCCATCACAAAACACAGTTACAAACAATTGTAGTAGTTCCCTATGCACTTACATACCTTTACGAGCGAGTATGAACTTGTTACGTCTTCCTATTGAATAAAACATGATGACGATGACGACGTTTCTCTGTCATGATCATGATCAATGTCTGCCTCGAGCGTGTTCATTTTATAGGATGCGATATATAGCTTGTCCCCACAGAAAAAAAACTATGTATGCTAATTGTAAGTGCCAGCATGACTAAACAATGACGACGAGAAACAATTGCGATTCGCAGAGAAAAAAAATGAGTCCAAAGCCGTGTATGGTACTAGACAGACGAACGCTGAGCTGCTGTATTGTTGCATGCAAAATCCTAACAAAATCATTTACGAACATATATAGCAGAAGTAGGACAAGAGGAAATGCAAGATTTTTTTTTCAACGCAGAGCATACCCACACTTAACTTTATTCACTTCACAATACAGCAGCAACAAAAAAAAGCAACAATAGTAAATACATAATTCAAGTGATTTTTCAGCGTTTTCATTTCACTTCAATTTTTTTAAAAACAAGTTTTAACTTTGCATTACTTTCATAGTGCGGTGAGAAATTTTCATGGGGACAGCTGGAACTTTTGCATTGATTTGTGCTCATAAAATTGAAACATTGTTCAGAAAATGTCGCGAGTGATAATGATGATGATGATGATGAATTCGATGATGAGAAAAGTACCGTAATCCAGGTGGTGGTGGTGACTCCCTGCTGGCCTACTTGCCCACTCGAACTCTTTTTTTTTCGATTCAAAAATTAGCGAGTGTATTGAATATTCACTTAACAGCCTATGTGTGTGTAGTACGGTGCCTCGCCTTCATCTCCAAAGCGAATGTCTGTACCAACCTACGCCAACGGATATAAATTATCTACGATGATGACGATGATTATTATCATTTTTATTTGATTCCATGTGTAGGTGCAATTTTCTATGCACAAATGAGTATTATGTATTTTGAAAAGCTAAAAATATCTATAATCCGTGAAAACAAAATCATTTTCACCCCATCCCAAATTCTCTTTTGTTGTTTATTTGCATTGCATTGGTGCATAAAAAATTGTTTACGCACATTATCATCACCAACATCTACATTTTTACGATGGTTTTGTAATCCTACACCAAGTCCATTTATTATGCATGATTTTGGCACAATCATGTTGTTGATACATGTGTCACACAATAATGCAATAATAATAAGAATAATAACAATATGTATTATTTTTTGCGGTATCAATATGAATGTGGAGCACGAGAAATACACATTTGATCTGATCATGTATTTCGGAGGGGAAAAGTGTGTCACCGTTCTATTCCTCGTCGCCGTGATGCTTTTCATTGATCATCACATCACATCATCATAATACAATCTCCATAATCGGTTTTGAAAAGACTTTTACAATATGACCACATTGTACATCAGGTACCTTGTAATTTTGGTTCCATGCTTTGATCCCATTGGAGAAAGCACTCACCGAAAATAAAAGAATCGGCCTCATTTTGAATAACAATATTTAAATTGGCTCTCTTTGTATGTACAATATGGATTCAACACATACACATGTCAATTGATTGTAAGGAAAGGAGAAAAACTATTTTCCTTGCCTTTTTGGTTCGAATTCATGCAGCCAGTTGTGTCCTTATCATATTATGATTATCTAGGACTTAATCATAAGCGTCATCATTCTTCTCCGCAATCTTTTAAATACAGATTAGACTTGCATACAATACATGCATTCTTGTCACGCTCTTCTAGCTAACTAAGGAAAGAAAAAATAATAATCTGCACCTTCAAATTCGCTGAAATGAATGCATTTTTCAAAAGACATGGCAATACTTACTTTAAAAAATGACAGTTTAGGTAGATGTGGACGTTTTTCTATGTCAAGTGAAGTAGTTAGCAAAGTTTTGCGATATTTTCATCATGCTGTTTTTGTACCTTACACCACATCCACATCACATTCCTCAAGCCAAAAAAGCCAAGCCTGTAGACGAAGTCGACCACAATACAACAAGTACGAGGGAAAAGAGAGAGCAGAGAAATAAAGACTTAAGTATGCATCTTCAAAGGAAAAAGAGGAACAGTGAAGAAGACAAGCACAAATACCTTTGAGCGCATATATTGCTTGTACTTTTGTGTGTTGTGTTGTGTATGTATTCATTTCTCGCAAAACACGGTACCCCGATATCTGACTGAGCTGAGAACATTTTTTATTGTTCAAGAAGAAGAAGATGAGAATCGAGGTCGCGGAATACTTTCCTAATCAGCCTGTAACCTCCAAATACTCTTTTTTTTTTTGCACACACAACTAAGCAAGTATGTAAGTAAGTGAGTGAGTCTTGTCTTAAAAATCACTCGTCCTCAACCTTAAACAATACTTCCCTTCGTAAGAGTAAAGTTTTCGCTCTTTTACTTTTTTTTCTACCCTGCTTAACTACTTTATGGTATAGTGTTTTATGTACTATAGAACTTACTACTGCCGCATAAAAGTAATAATGCTTTCTTTGTGCAGGCTGATTGGGTAGGCTTTGTATGATGAGAGCATCAATCATCTCATTCTTTGGGACAAACCTGTTGCTTCTTTGCAAAAAATAGAATTCTTTTAAGAAATATAAATGTCTTTTGAGTATCTTTTTTGAAAAAAATCTCAGAGGATGGGAACAGAAGGAAAGTGACACAATTTTATAATTTATAATTATAATCATTGAGTTTGGTTTGATCTGTATCGGAAGTTTTAGTTCCGAAGTGAAGTACTTAATCAAACTAAATGTTTGCTTGAGTGGTCCAATTTAAAGAAATATTTACATGTACATATGCTTACATGGTTCAGTTCGTTTCCCTCAAAAATGCTTAATTTTTTTTTTTGAACGGAAACAATGTATTACATTCATAATGTATACATTATTTCTGCAATTGAATTGGATTAATTGAGTTGAGCGAATAATGGTTAAGAAGTCATTAGCAGATTTGCACAAAGAATAGAAATATTTGAAGCCTATTTTCAGGCCATCAGCATTTTGTTCCTAATTTTATTTTTCAAGAATGAGTTGATGTATGCGGTGGTGTTATGAAGATGCAACGAGTGCTCTTACATACTTACATGCATACATACATACGTAAGGGCATGCTTTGAAACAAGAATGAGCTATTATAAATGAAAATGAAATATATTATGTAGGCATTCATGTCGATCAAGTGAAATGCTAATAGATTCAAAAAGAATTGAAGCTTCTTCACCAGAGGATCATTCAACTTATCATAAGAAATAAAGAAATGTATTTTTGATGTTTGAAGTTCAAAATTAAGGAAAATTAATTTTTCTGAATATTTTTGCGGCAATGCAGGTAATAACCTGTGAATAACCTTAGAATCAAAGTTCAATAATTCTTAAAGAGGTGATTTTATGTTGATAAGCTTTCTCGATTCCGATGATCACATGATGCTCCATGTCCTATACCAATGATCGGAAATTACTGCTTTAGTTGGTCCAAAGAGAATGATAAGCAGAGATACAAAATTAGATTGGTCTCATGACACGTGAATACGTGCATAACATGCATACTATGTATGTCCTTCTATTTGTAGAGTCTTCCATAACCAAGTGAGTAGATATAGATACAGTCGTCACGCCAGCAGCAAAGTAAACTCCACTAATCCCTGGCGGCAACTTGTTGCTGCAGTTTCCATTCCACTCTCTTTCACTCAATCTCATTTTGTTTTCGGGAGTAAAATTTGTCAAAGCCCTGTCTTACGTGAAGTACGAGTACATATTTACCCACCGATCGGATCAGATTTGCGGATCCCACAACCACAACAGACATCCACTGATAAACAAAGGCTTATGGCTATCTAATGCTTCTTTTGATCTAAAAATAAACATTTTGGTGTCCTCTCCAGACTATTATGAATCAGTAATTCTAGCAAAGCGTCTTAGATTTCTAGTAAAATTCTACTTGAATTACAAAAACAAGTCTAAATTTAGATATGAAAACGGATTTAAAGTCTAAATTTAAACTGGGGATTACAAACATACATGTGTAATTTGACATGTGTCATTTTTTAAGTTGAACATTTTTTTTTACTCAGCTCTGCACAAAAAAATATAGCACCTCTGTCATGGTCATGCTGATAATTTTTTGCCACACAACATGCAAATGCCTAAGTGCATTTGCATAGCACGGCCTATTACTATCTTCGAGTACTAAACACATGTCATATCCTCCGCCCGTCTTCCCTCATTATAATTCCATTCTGAAAAATTCCAATAATAATATGTAATCATAATCATGGCAATGATATGATGATGATGATGATGATCAAACTCAAAGCTTGACTATTTGCCAAACTCCGCAACGGGATTTTAAAGGCTCGACTTTATTTTAAGGAGGTCCATTTCCAGTAAACTTTTTTTTTGCAAAATAAAATATTTTGTCGAGCTTTGACCTTTACGTTTTCCTCGACAACCACTCAATCCACTCACTCGCAATTTTTTTGTCTGCCTTGGCACCTCATCATCATCCTCATCCCCATATTTACATTCGTTTTCCATTTACCTACTTATCAAATGAAATTACTTTTGCGCGGATATGATATGATATGCATGCTTGCATACGTACATACAAACACACACACACACATTTACTCGCACTCTTTGGATGTGGGAGTAAAGTGCAAGTTCATGACCAAACGAAAAAACATTTTTCATGTTACAAGCCGAACAACTCCTCATTGTTTCCCTGCTCCTAATTGCGTACATTGCATTCATCCCACGACTTAACAAGCTCAAAAATATAATTGTATTCATCTTGTCTAATGCCTCGTTGCGAAATACCTATTAGTCAGTTTCCAAGCACCACCCTCTGGAAAATACATTTATTATGATGGGAGGTAGCCTCCATAATACGTTATAAAACACCCTAAAGTAATTCAGTTCCAACTTCCAATCCAAACCGTTCCAACAAAAAAATGCAAGTATGCATACTAACACGATAGATTTTTTTTTCTTTTTCAAATGGGTTTGCTGCTCCCAAAGGAAAAGGTGTTTAACATTTTCGTGCGTGCGTGCATACAATCTAAATACAGTTTGGAGCCAATTTCATCATCATATCTTCATCCATCATGCATTTTTTGCTACTCCTGCCACTACAGCGGCCGTTTCGTAGTTGGCGTCCGTATCTATGACTCTTTTTTTTGCAATTTCTTTAGAAAAAAAAGAATAGAAATGTTTTGTGAGGCGATTTATCTGTCATGCCAATATAGACACGATGACGACGCGATGCTCACAATTACATTCTCCTTCACTCCAAGACACAATCATCCGCCACAATTGCAATTGCTATGATTATTATATACAGTGCTTTAAAACATTATTGCTTCATACTGTACTTGCAACAGGCCTTCTTTAATGGATTTAAGTAAGTAGGTAGGTACATGTGTTCGCAAAAAAATGTATTTATGTGTATGAGTTGAATGAGAAGGGTCCTTGAAATCTCAGAAAAGGAAAAAGGTGGAAGAGGAAATGACCCTGATTTTTGTTCAGATGATCCTCTGAAAAAAATCGACTGCTATTGGTATTGGTACAACCAAACCACTACTCCTTACTAAAAAGAGCAGCCGCTCATGTTGAATAGCGGCACTGACTGTGGCTGTGCAAAATAATATTACGATGACGATCATTTAAAAATACATACATAGATCTTGCAAATGAGTATGAGTAACTAAACGTCCAAAAAAGTTTTGATGTCGATGAATTGCAATGAGTTAAGTCAAGAGACAAGCGTGCATAAATAATAGTGGAGGGAACTCAAGCCTTAAATTGCCCAAATGCATATGTATTGGCCATTTCCGGCAAAAAATGAGATTTGACTTGGCTAACTTCAAAGTTCCTTGGAAAATAAAATTTTATTGCTGCAGAGAAGAGGTATTCAATAAACTTCATGTGTCCATCCATCCTTTCATTTTCATACGCTCTGGATAGTAAAATATAAACAATTTGGGGTAATGTAAATTACGTTAAGAAGAAGTCAGTCATGAGTCATGATTAAGTAATATTATTGTCTTGTACAGAAAAACGGAAGTAACTTAAAATAGTCACTAGTATGAATGCTCACATGTTCTCCATTTTAAGATCAAGATCATGAAAACAAAACATTCATGAATGCAAAAAAGGGAACCAGTGTCGACGTCAACATCATTCCATTCAACTATTCCACTACTGCTATGTCTATGCTACTGCTGCATCAATGTGAGTGGCCAACCCCAAAGTTAAAAGCGATTGCCTAACATAAAGTATGTTGTTTATTACGAATCTCATTTTTTACCAAGAGAATCAGGAAGTGAAACATGATGATGATGACTGATGGCACTTAGGGCAAGGTGAACTATTTTCATGTCATCTTCATTCATTCTTATTCTCAATCTCCAGACTTCATCAATGTACCCGTTCTTGCTCACTCTAAATATGTAGAAGCTCTACCAATGCAATCGCATGGAATTGACCTGCACTTAATTTGCTTCATCCTATTTTATAATTACAAATTATGTACCAACATCTTATCCAATTCGAGAGAAAAAGCGGAACTGACTTGTAAAACGGAGGTCTCTTCATTCAAATGAAATATATTACGTAGCACAGTAAAAGGAATTGTGTAAATACCAAGAATAAAATGCAAATGATTATTTACGACATCAGCTTTGCAAAATCTCGCTTTATTTAACGGCAAATGTATTTCCTCACAATATTCAAATCTTCATGAAATGGGAACCTTGCATTGCTCTCGTAATAAGTATAAATATTTTCGTGCTTTAGACATCTTGTCATACCTACATATTCCCTTATTGGATGGTTTCATTCGGTAGCTGATACTACCTCTCTTCAGAAAATGCCTACGTTCAATCCATATTTTTTTTTGTTCTATCAAAATGTATTAGTTTAATAATGGCATCAATAATATAACTTTAATGCGTTTCGTCCAACGGACTGAGCAGGAAGCATCCGACACAACACAATGTGCAAATCTCTTGGCCTTCAAGGAACGACAAAATGAATCAGCATCAGAAAAAAAAATCTCTCTTTTGGATTGCTCGTGATAATGGCAGTAATAAAGTTATATGTGTGTGCGCCTTGTCTTGGATTGGATTCAATGAATTACATTATTTATATATTCACGTAACACTGTCGTTATGTACGTACCCAAGAATATACCACCTCAACAAAGAACTTTTTGTACTCCTCTGCTCTGGTATGATGGTGGGCTATCTTTAAGGACACATTATTATGGAGATTCATTTCGCTTTACTTACATCCCTTAAAAATCAATCTCTATTTTTGCCATTTTTTGTGGGAATGAAGAGTTCGTTTTTTCTTCAGAAAATAAGGTCAAACTAGGCTGAATGGCGATTGAATGATTGACTGATGCAAAGTGTGAATCGCTTCAGGACCATACCTTCTCTGATTGTGAATGTCAAGTTCATAACGCAGACAAAATTACTTAAGGGATTGTTGTCACTATGTAGAACTAAAAGCTTTTGAGGTTCAAGCACACTTGCTTATCTCAGGAAGTACACAAAAAGGCCTTCTTACCTGAGGGTCTAGGTTGAAGTAAGAGCAATCCACCGGTATGCATTTTTACAGAATGCAAACCAAACTTTGACTTCCACGGTACAAATTGTATTTAATGCTTTTTGCACAGTTTAGTTTTGATTCGTTGAAATCAATAATTGAGTCTGACTATTATTATTATTATTATTATTTATTACTGAAGTCTTCTGGTAACGCATATTATCAAGAACACAAAATGATTATACTTTGTCAGTGTAACATTTCCACTGTAAATCTGTTTTTTTCTTTCTTGACACAATTCATAGAGTCACGATCTTTTCCCACCGCTTGACAGTAGCAAAACAAAAACAGAGAAAACGTTTTGAATAAACACGGACCGGTTCCAGTCAATGAGTTACAGCAAAAATGCTAGTTTGCAAGCAAGCAGCACTCGCGAGAGTGAGTGAGGGGAGAAGTGCGAAACAGCACAAGAACGATTATCCCAAATTTTATTCACTTGCGTTTCACACGCAAAATTTACTTGTTCCACAGGTTGTTTTTCATTCAAATCCTTTAAATTACTTGGGTTTATGTCACGCAAATTTTCACTGTTTATTCTGATGCATTCATCAAACTATTCACGTTGACAATTTATGTTTTTTTTTCAATCGTTATCCACAATTCACAATTTATTGGAGAAAAAATTTGTTTTATTTTTAAATCACGGCAATTTCAGTATTTTGATTAATTATGTAAACATAGTTCACTGGAGAACAATAAATGTATTTGTCATCAATGATGAGGGTTTTTTTTATTGACAGTTCCAGAACGTCTCAGTATTTCTGAGGCATGAACAACTATTTTTCGTTTTATGGATCCGGTAAGTCATCACAATATTGCAATAGCTTTTTTAAAAGGCAAGCACACACAATCACGATGAAACACCGACAATGGTTTTTTGCATCATCTTCTTCGACGGAGGTTCCGACGATAACTGATGCTCGTTTTCAGTGTTGAGTAAGTAAATGTAAGTGAGGAACTGAAAAAAACTCGTGATGTAATGTAACTAAGTCAGAGTGTTTCTAGTTCAACTTTAGCAGCAGCAGCAGCAGTTGCACTTAACTTGCCTTATGAATACGTTTTTTTGGGCTCTCGTTGTTGGAGGTGTTGTTGCTTCACGAACGACAAGAGAAGAAGTAGCAGGCAGAAGCTGTTGTGAGCGGCACCAACACATTTTTTTCCATCTCTTCCCTACACAACCAAAGAGAACTTCCCTTGCCTAGGCTCAATCCCAATTCAATGCATTAGAAAAAGGAGGCTCAGGCTGGGGCTCTTCTAAGCTGTATTCATCAAGCAATATTTTTTCATCGCGTTTAGCCTCACTTGCTCTTTTGCGAATTCTGATTCTGAACTTGGTTCTACTGGCACAGTAAAGGAGAAGAGGATGAGCATTTACTCATTTACCTTCCTTTTTTTGCGTACGCACTTGCTCTCGCCTCACTCGCAAAAAATAGCTTTAAAAAACTTACACAAGCTAAGTCATGGTATGCGAGCCATGCGATGTTCTCCCAAAATGAATGAATGGATGGATACATAGAGAAGGGAACCTCATCATTTCATTCGCATCTTCATTTTATGCAATGCGAAGCATTCATTCTACATAATTCGAGTCAACTAAAGTGCTGTTACCATTCGCTAACCGAAAATTTGTAAGGCACCGTGAATAATATCATATCATTGCATGATGAAGATGAGCGAATGTTGCGCATTTGAAAAAAGGAATTGACGAAGTTAAACTCAAACTTGTTTGATGAAGACGATCTATATCTTCTTCTTTCTGGGCCTTATTGCAAATATGCCACAAACCTAAACCTTTTCGAATATGTGTATAGGGTCCTGTCAAACGAAATCTCTTCCTTCGTTTTAAATCCCCTTTCCTAATACTTTAGCATTGCTCATTATTCATTATTGCTCTTGAATGTTCCACTTTTTTTGCTTTCTTTTCAAATTCGCAAAGTCCACATAATAAGAATGAAATAAGAGGCTCAAGCTTTGTGCAATACTGATATTTACAGGCATAATCGACATCGAAGAAGCGAAAAAAAAACTCTTTTCCTTTTCAACTGAGAGGAGGAGGAGGAGGGGTTAATTGTTACAAGGGAAAATGTTTATATGCTTTGTATCATATTGTTACTGCTGCAACCGTACAGACACGTCGGACTTCTACTCACATAGTCATATTATGCCCAATTTTAAAGCGTTCTTTTTTATACGAATGTGTTACGCGACATTTCACTCGTTCACATCCGACCTCATAACATGCATTGTAAGAATACCATGAAAAGCGAAAAAAATTGTGTTGATCATGATCATGGTCTCGATAATGATAATCATTGGCTTACTTAATGATAGACTGTAAAACCTAATAGGATATGATCACACAATGACAGTGGTTTTACTCCTTTCATGCTTATAATCCCTCAACTCGTGACTTCTGTAGAAAGAATGATTGATTTGAAAAAAGTGTCACAGAAGCAGTTGGTAGGGTGCGTGCGTGGGAAGGAGAACATTTAGATTCACTTGTAAAAAAAATACTTAATTCAACGGAAATAAAGAGGAAGAAAGCAGATAAATAAAACGCTTCTAAAGGGAAAGGGGCCATTTCCGGACTAAACACGACATTTGTGTCTGTTTGTTGTCATTATCAACATGATATAGAAAGGGATAATGAAATGTGTCAAGCACATGCAATTTGGTTCCGCTAAAGAGAATAAAAATATTGATGAAAAATGTTTTAATAACCCAGCAAATTCTAATAACATCATATCATGGATTGAAACTACCTTAATTAATTCTTGTTTCGGGGTTTAATTTCCAAAATAACTTTTTAAAATCCAACTCACGTTCAAAACGGAGTAGATCCATGCTTTTTGACTTCTGATTACTCCAATTGGATCACGAGTTTTCTCCTCCACAATTAGGTGAACATGAGTTGCGTATTTATAATCATATTTACGCAAAACAAAGTACAAATGAGGACTCGCTCACGTTTGTCTAACATCCACGAAGACAAACCTGTAGAAGCATGCTTGAGACTATTACGATTTACAGAGATAGGCATAAATTATTTTTTCTGGTTTAATACTATTTTTACTTCACGTTTCAAAATATTCACGTTTACATACATATCTTGCTTTCGTCTTTGTCTATAAGCATGTCCATAACCTTATATACTCCCAACATGCAAAGCATGTCTAAAAAACTTACTTGTTCGCTGATGAAATGAGGATTATGTATTAGCAAATTACGAGTAGGTCCATTCTAAAAAAGTAAGCTTTTTTCCAAGGATGAGTAGCGCTACAATGTCATTGTCGCACAGCATTCCAAAAATAGGAGGCTCAGAACAGCTCAGCCACATTGCATTGTTCCATTCTGCATAGCGCTACTAAGCCGACTTTCAACTTTTCCTACTTAGGTAAGTATATTCTTCTTTTTTCTCCAGAAAAGAGCCACAGGGAAAAGTGGAAAAGGCATACTTTTTCCCTTCTCTATTTTGCGGAGGTAGTCGTATCATTTGATCATTCACGTTCCTTGGCCAGGTGAGTCGGATTGGCACGCTAAACATGTGCTTTCTCCAGAATACATTAATAATAATATAATATAATATCGACATAATCATAATGATATGATAACATTATCTAGCTTCTATGTGAAGGCTCCTTTAAATTAGATGCATGCATGTACTTATATAATGACGATGAGGTCCTTATTATTAAATATATGTTTACTCAATAGTCTCATTTCCTTTCCTTTACTCTGGTCTGGAAAAATGCATTTCATAGTGCCTACAGCTATTTCCACTCACATGTTCAAAGTTCAAGCATACACATGCTTCGCTCGATTTCTGTTTTACGTAAGGGGAAAAAATAATTATGATGACGATGACATGACATGGCACGACCAGACAAAACCTACAAGAGCAAGGTTACCACCTGAACATTAACAAAAATATAGCAGCCTTGCTATTCAGTAATAAAAATTTGCATTTGAATTTCAAAAACCACTCTATAAAAAAATCATTTCACAACGTAACATAGATATTCGTTGTTGCCAACCATTCCCGGCGTGTCCATACAAATTATGTAGGTTTCTAGTGCTCACATGCAGAAAAAGGAAAAAGCATGTTCGTGCCTCATTTCTCATGCATAATACATACATTCATAATAGTGATAAACAGACAAAGATACCTACTATAATGGTATTATATGCCTATGCAGTCAAGCAATTAAATTAGTGGGCACAATCCTTTCATTTCCCTTTAGCTTCCATTATATTTTCCTTTGCAACCTGTCCTTTCAATAGAAAAAATAGTATTACCTTTTCATGGCTTTGAAGAAGATTGCAAATTTTATTTATTGAGGTAAGCCAATTTGTAGGTAGAAATAATGGTTTGACGACTTCCTTTGAGACTTTTGTGTGATCATGAACATGATCATGATCTTGAATCGTCAGAAAAAACCCCTTGAAAAATGCAAATGCTTCTTCCGCTTGCCGATACTAATATTGGCAGTGAAAATAAACACGTTCATATTTTAAAAGTGAATGTGTATTGGTGTTACCATCATGATCGTCTTTAAAGATGGTATCCATCATCGAAGGAAACGAGTCGAGGCTTCAGCTTTGGCTTTGGTATGGGATGGCATTTAAACCTTTTTTTTTGTTTTTTCTTGCTTATGTTTGTGTGTAAGTGAGTGAGAAAAGCGATTTTACGCATAATAATAGAAAAAAAGTATTTTCACTCACTGTAGAACATCCCACCATGCAATAAACCACTGCTGTGATTTGAGATACATACACTCTATAAGTACATATTTACCTACCTCCTGTAAGAGATAAGATAAGAAGCTACTTAGCTCCACTTTGCATTTTAAAAAAAAACCGGTCTGCCTTTGCTACTGCTTATTCTATTCTTCTGTCTTCCTTTGAAATTGAAGAAATACCATTCAAGCCCCAACCGTCTGCAAAATGTTTTAGGCAACGATAACCATAGACTTAATGCCCCGCGTACAGTCTGATGGCAGAATGTGGCACTTTTACACTATGAAATTCACAATGTCAACTTTGGAATTTGACTTGGATTAAGTTTTTTTTAAGTCGGATAACGTTGTTTCATGGAGAGTGAGATTGATTTCAATATAAACAAACCTACCTAAGAATATGTTAATTATTGCAAAATATATATGAACTTTGTCAAAACCACTTCAAAAATATGTAACCCTTTAAATTCATTAAACATAAAGGAATAAATATCGGTTTAAGATGTTAAAATAAATTGTTGCACGTGTACTTTGGTAGGAATGGTAGGATATTATTTAGTTTGAGTTTTCATGGCCAGATAAAGTGCCTGGCGCTAGGTTTTTTTGCATTGTATTGTACAGCGTCTTCTTCGTGTTTTCTGCAGTGCTTCCTTGCAACGTTTAGTGATCTAGACCTTGAAAAGCCTCGAGCTAAATATGATGATATGTGTTTATCTTCTTCCACTAAACCACATTATTGAGCTTGGCTCTAACCTGAATTCCTTTTACACCTTTTTCCGTACGTACATTTATACTACAATACTTTCAGCGTCGTCAGAGAGAGAAGTGACCTACTTTCCTACATCTTTCAAAAAAGCATTTAACTTCAGAATAACATTGTGAGCTCTACGTCAAATCGTAAATGCTTACATAGGTATCCCCAAACTTTTGTAAATATAGTCATGATGAAAGCATAATGAAAGTAGACAAAATGTTGCACATTATTCGCTTCTTATATGTAAACGCAAAAAGTATGAACATGATCATAACAGCATATTTGACAATATATTCCGCCATATTCGTATAAAAATTAAATGAAATGTAATAATCTAACTTATTTTTAGAATATAAATTTAGTTAAAATTCAATTTTCCTCATAAATTCCATCCAAATAGATGTCTGTTCCAACGATCACATCCCAGCTTGAAATCAACATAATTTATTTTTGAGCACTCTAAATGAGGAAACATCTCCTGAAAAACATATTTTTTAAAAAGCGGGACTTGCACTAAAATACGAATGTGAGGGTTGGCGCATGGATGTAGCGCAAATTTTAGTAGTCATTGTCAAGTATATCGGTATGCGTAAGGCTTGCTTGGTTTTCCTCATTCATACAATACACTTATTTTGGTAGGTAGGCAATTTCGAATAAAGGAAGTAGGTCTTTGGCACACTATTTTGATTGTAGGATGATGATGATGATGATGCTACTACCTTCTACTGCCATTGAAATCTCTTCTTTCTCTCTTTCTCTGCAAAAAATATTTTTCGAGTAATAATGATGATTTGTCTAAAATGATGATGGTAATAACAAGTACGTGGCTTAGTCAAAACAATTGCTATACGTGGACTCGAGGCATCTCGGGTATTGTATTACCACTACCACCAAAAGATTTGATTTGTGTGTGCGCACACCAGCAACGCAACGCAAAGGCCAACACCAACCAATTTTCCTAGTAGTCGTATTGGGCTACACCCTGAAGCCACCCCAGGTAGGATCCGCGAACACAGATCCCATAAAAAAATCCCTCTGCGCGTAATATTAATAAGAGTCATATTAAAACACAAGTACATATTGTATACAATACCTAATTCTAATTACTAATTGCATTTCCGCTAGCTTACTACGACTATACGACTACCATAGACAGACGCCCGATCATTTCATTTTGCTTGTGTTTACCTCCTCTATAGAGATAGTCCGTTGCTAAAAAAAATGAAACAATGCAGTGTACTATTCAAAAGGGTTAAACTCTTTTTTGTTGTTATTATGTTTTTAAACAAAAAAAAACCATATTGTTCGATAATGAAATACCAAAACTTGACCCGAATAACTACAAAAATATTTTTTCAAGTGTGAACAACACCACCAACCTTTCCCTTAACCCGAGTTGCCAATAAACCAATAGCCCAAATAATTCTTCATAAATAATCTAGTTTGTAATAAAAGTATTTAAAAAATATTGTATATGTAATCGCAATCAATCTGACAACAGGCTAATGCTTCTTCGATTCAGATAGGAAAAAAATTTAATGGTATGAATTAGGTAGTAAATTAATAATTAGTTGAAATCTTTCTTCTCACTTTTCATCGAGTTTGAACCAAAGTACTTATGATTAGATGAAGGAAGGAAGCAATTACATTATCAATCAAAAAGCATCTTTTTCTGGCATTCGTGTAAGGTAACTGGTTTCATTCTTTGATAACGATAATTTAGTGAACTGATAAAATGAAAGAGGGAAGAAATTATAAAAATTCTCTTGTTTGTGTGTACGGAGGCTCTTGACTTACTTCATGGTTTCTCGCCTCTAGTCCGTCTTCAAATCTTCAATGATTGAAGTTCAATCAGTTCAATAATCGCAATCCTCTCCCAAAAAATGCAGATAGTACATCATATTTTTCTGTGTAAAAGTCTCATTGCACCCACTCGTGTAAGAGTTTCAAAAGTGCATTTGTCTATTTTTTTCCTGTTTTTCACTGATGTGAATGTGAGCATCGTTATCAATTGAAGAAAACATAAAATGAGAAGATGATGAGCTCTTAGGTAAAAGTAATTTTTTACGAGCGGAAGCAAAAGTACTAAGATACAGCACAAAAGTATGTAGATCTAGTAAAATATTATGATTACCATTTCTCACAGTCTTCATAAAAATAAACTCTTTTACAACTGTATTAACCTACATTAGGTCTAATTTAATGACAATTTTTGTTGTCACGATGTTTTTGCTCTGCATCTAGATAGGTAGGTAGGTAGGGAGTGAAAAAGTGGAGTTGGAATTTGTCCCATATACTTACTTAAAAAGAGAATAACAATTTTCACGGTTTCAGTACGTAACATCATTATCGTTGCCAGTGACATTTTAAAAGGGCTTATGCGGATCACACAAAAAAAAAATAGTGATGATAAACATCACGACGACTTTGATGTTGATGGCATGAATCACTTTATATTCAAAACGCATGATTATAATCGTCATTGTCATCATCATGAATCCCTATAGTATTTTCTCTAAAAGGAACAATATTAGGAGGATTCCGCATGGTTAATGCGATGAAATTGGCTGGCTCAACCGAGAAAAAAAAATGTTTCAAATGGAATAGGTGGAGAAGAGGACGGATCGTATCGCAACGCAAAAATGAATGATTCAATTTAACCCAAATTTTATTTGTCCGCTCATCTCATCATGATTGTGTTGATCGGGACTTTGAAACGATGTTGGTGGTGGTAATAGTTCCACAACGTTTTCTCTTACTTGTTATTATTATTATCATTACATTATTGCAATATTGTATTGTTGCAAGTTAGTATTAGTATGTCTAACAGCATAGCAGTTGAACCGACTGGTTCATTCTTGTGTTACATGAACGTAGGTAGAGTACCGTTAGCCATGACTTATCCATTTTTCGGATTTCCATATTACATCCCATCCTATCTCATCGCCAGTACACGATACGATTGCATTCACTCGGCATAATGCATTTTTTTTTCTGTGTCACTCTCTGATTCTCTCTTCTGATTGTCGTCGTCGTCGTTTTGTTCGTTCTCCTCTCTTCAGGTTTTTTAGTTCTAGCCCTGTCAGATTCGAATTGAAATAGAATTTTCGTTTTTTTTTTCACTGGTAAATATATTTGATGTTGGTGGTGGAGTGGAGAGGGAGAAAAAATGAGATTGGCTATTGTAGTGATGCAGATGAGATGATGATTCTCAATGCTCATCCTAGATATTCGAATGGGAATATATGCATGATTATGATTATGTACTTGTTGCGCACCGCCGCCGCGGATTGTCATGCAACGGTTGACCTCGTTTCTCTCGCAAATTCATAATGGGAAGCTATTTTCCTCTTCTGCTTCACTGCCTTAGTGTCTCTCTTTGCCCAATTTAAATAGTAGAGACGATGATCGTTTTCATGATCAAAAAAAGATTAAAACGATCAGCAGCTACATGGCTATGATGACATCGTCTGAAAAAAGGTAGTCGTAGTCATTTTCATCTCTCTTTCTCCCATAAATGATTTATATTTATGCTACGTCCTCAGTCTCGGTCTCCCGAGAAAATAATCATCCTCAAATTACGACAAGTAAGTAAGTAGAAGAAGGAACAGCAAAAGTGATAATTTAATTGCTCAAAGGAAGAGCAAGTAACTAATTGTTTAAGCAATTAACATTTTAGTAGGGTAAGCACTTTTTTAAATGTGAGCGAATTGAAGCTACAACTATGCATACACCATTCTCATTTTTTCCCTTAGCTTCCGTTTTTTGCATACTCATCGTGATCGTCAAAATCATCCTCATCATTTAAAAAAACATGAATCTCACAATGAAAACGATACAAAGTTCCGTTCTTCCTATTGACGCGAACTTGTAGCTTTGTAAGATACTCACGCTTCTTAAAACTTCATTTTTTTAGTGTTCAAAATTGCATTCACCGCCCCAAGAGAAGCTTACGAGTATGTCATTAGGAATTTTTGTGCTGCTGTTGCTGTTGGTTGTTACAACTTCAGCTTCAACTACATACAACCTCAACGGTTCTTTTTTTTTTCTTCACGCTGCATACACAATGTAACGTAACACAATCAATGAGAAAAAAGGAAGAAAGAAGTGAGTTGAGTTACTATGCCTAGCAAAGTACAAAGTTAAGTAGGATTTTTTTTTATTTTCTCAAGTCTCAGGAGAAAAGTGTGTCATCCGTCTGCTTTCATTACCAAACCTTGACATTGCCTCTTCTCCGCATTCTGTCAATGTCTCTTTTTTTTCAAAACAAGAAGGCGATAAAGATGATGACGATACTGACAAAATACCTACGCAACTTTGTGTGTGTGTGTGTACATTATGGGTATATGGGGAATTTGCAATGTGCCTTATCTACAATCTGCATCAACAAAACAAGACTTCAGTCCGAAGTCATATTCGAAACATTTTTTTTTATTCAGGTTAAGCTCTTCAAAAGAATGACGAAGATGTATACTTAGCTACATTAAATTCTGCGATAGAATATACACTTATATATAGGCAGTAGTAGTATTTGGATTAGAGGATGTAGGGATGAATTTTTATGGCGAATTGTGAAACAACTTTCTCAAATTCGTGCCATACTTTACGTCGACTTGCTCTCTTCCTTTTCAAAATTATTGTCAGAAAAGAAAAGAAATTAAATGAGGTATTATATTATGTTCTTCTTATCAACAGACAGCATCGTCATTACTGCACCGTCGTCATTTTCATCATCATTATTATTGTATTACAATAAAATTCAAGCTTACGTGTGATTCTACAGACTTATGTGTGCACAGTGCACAGTGCACACACATACACGTACCTCAATGCATTTCTGCATGATGCATTCATCCAATCTGAAGTAATATTTTTATTGAGTTCATGTTTGTCGCAGTTTTAAATGCAAGTGAAAACAAGAAATAAGATAGGTAGATGCATAATTTTAAATCTCTCTGAACCACTTGAGGTGGACATAATGAATATCTCGAATAGAAGAAGAACCGCTCCAATTACTTTTTATGGCGCAATCCAATCCACTCACTGGCAATGGCAATTCGGTGACGTTGATCTTGATGACAAGCGATAAACATTTAGATCAGAGTTAAAAGAATAGATTGAGACGAGATTGCAATCGTAATCATGAAAAAGAATTTCTAACGCCGCATTTTTGTTTCTGAGAAAGCCCTTGAAATAATTCAGAAATGGCACATGAACAAACATACATAATCGTCGTAACATAATATTTTTTAAACACTTTTTCGGATAAAAATGGTTGGCAGAGATGCCGAGAAAAAAAATCAGGTCATTCCCAGATGTGCGTAAGGCAACAGACAATTTGGTGTGCCCCTCTTGATGATATCATGTCTACGATTTAAATTTATATACGCTCCCGTTTTCCTAAGGCTGAACATTTCCACTTGAAGAAATGGATCATGATGATGATCATGACGAGCGAGAGTGAAAGATGGGTCTAGGTTTTCCTATAATCCAAATAACGATGATACTTGACTCGAAAGTTTATTTTTTGTTATAAGCTTGTTGACTCATAAGTACTTAAGATCAAAAACTTGTTATGTAGCTGTGTAGTGAGTGAGTTTTAGTCAAATAGTGCACATAATGTGACGTTCTTATTTTGTCGTGCATGGTCGTAGTCAACTATCCCCACCTTCACCAAGTTCTAAATTTAGCCGGGATCACTTTCATCTTCACTTGCATGAAATGCGTGGATTTGCTCATTGTGATTGTGATGCAACATCTGCGAGGAGGGAATAAAACAATTTGATCATCGTTATGTAGTAGCACTTTGGCCCTGATTATTATTACGGAGGATACGAAACCATACTTATAGGTTGTTTATAGTTGTTGTTCTTTCTTCTTGTAAAATATCCGATTTCATAGGGATAAGCGGACAAGGCCGACAATGGTAAAATGCCAGGAATGCTGCCAGAAAAGTGACAAGACCTACTTTAAAGAATTAACTCATTATCACTCACTTAATGTCTTAATACAGAACAAGTTGAATAAAACGTAATAAATCTAGGAACCTGTCCCAGACCCAATTTGAAAACGGGTCGCAATAATTTGATTTGCTCTACTCCCCGAAGTAGGAGCATTTTGACTTGCAGAACAAAAAGTAAGTAGAGCCATGAGCCGAAACTTTATCTGTGATACATTTTATCTCAATTTTATTTTTCAAATAGAAAATACAATCGATCATAGTGAAGAAGACAGGAAAAGCCTAAATTCACACGACGTGATCAGTGACAATGATGCATCTTCCTCAAAACCAAATAAGACAAAATTTAAATTGATCACAGGCAACAATGGAAATGTACAGATGGAATCATCCTGATAGAGGTGTGCACTTGGTAAAAGCACTATTACCAAGTTTTACATGACCATTATCATATCGTTGAGGAAAGTAATTAAATTACATGGGTTACTGTCGAATGTCGTAAATACCGAACTCACCTACTTGTCCCTTGTATCAGGTGTGCCATGAAAATGTATATTCAATTGCACGTAGTGATCTATTATTCCTTAAAAAGTTGCCAGGATTCCATAAGCCACTGACAACAATTGACGTTTACACTAATTATTTTTATGGTAAAAAGTGAATTTGAAATTTGCAAACACATTAAATCCATCACCGGTCTCTTTGTAGACGGAGAAAAAATGTTGCATTCAGCAATAATAGGTCATGCATCCGGTCGCTAGCTTTTGACGAGGAATCAATGTAAGAACATAAAATGCATCGCATATAAATGCATGAGAATTAATAGATAAAAAACTAGATTTGCTGTGAAGAGAAAGAAAGGAAGGACTACTTTTTTCTTCAAGAGCTTGTGTGTGGCACAGGTATAAAAAAGTGCAATAAGGCAAGGCTTACGCTGATAAAGTAACAACAATAATAATACCTAATCCATAATATATACATGCATAATGTATTATCCGCCTTTTCCCTCTCCTTCTGCGTAACACACTTTTTTTTCTTAATTGGCCACACGGCCGCAAATCCGCATGTATCGAAGTAGCTACTATAGTTGTACTATAGTTGTAGTTGTAGTATAGCCATACAGTAAACTTGTAATGCAATGCAACCTACCTTAACTAGTGCAAGTAAAAACGGTAATGTTTTCCGATGTTCAAAAGTTGTTGTGTTGATGATGATGCTAGTGAGTGATGCTGCTACGTAACGTAAAGTGTGTTATTATGACGATTAAAAGGGATAGTCTACTCGCTAGCTTTAAGTAAGGAAGAAAGAAGAAAGCAAAGTTGCAAACTTACAACTTTTGATGTTTCTTGTGTGAATGCGGTTGCTGCTTTTGCAGTGTAGTCAGTCGTACCTGCTTTTTTCTGCACTTCATTGTTGTTCATCCTTTTTTCATCTTTCATTGTGTTATCGTAATAATGGAAGGTGAAGGGTTGCTCTTTTGCCAAAAAGATGTGTGTATTATCATATCATGAAAAATGAAAAGAGGAAGTACTAGTGGCCACGAAAGTAAAGTTAAAGAGATGACCTGGTTACGATTTACGATTCGCCTCAAAATCTGAATTTGTTTTGAAGCGTGAAAGAAGAAAATGAACTATGAGAATTGCGATTGATGAGAATATCATGATTACGATATGGATTTAGTTACTTATTGGAAGACGAACACTATTTTATTAAAAAATACGACTCTTCTTTGACATGACATGACACGAGCATGGCAAACAATTGTCAATGTCAAATAAAACCAATATTACCATCATTTTTTTTAATGACACTGAGAATTGTGCAAAAAACTTTGAAACTGAAATGGACACTTACTCACTTTTGTCATTCATAATCATGTCATTTTTTTAGTTTTTAGTGTGCCCAAGTAATCAAGTGATTTTCAAAGCATGAAAGCTACGTAATTCTCGTCTTTTTCATCATTTTATAGCCCCAGTTGACTTCCATTTTATGATGCGACGAGAGTGTGCAAGCTGCAACTTTATCCCTACTACACAGGTGTACTTACGATGATGCGGATGAAAAAAAAATGCTTGAGGAGAAGATCACTACGGCATGGTATCATTATGGCGAAGGTGGTTACGATTTAAGCTGGGATTGTGATTGTTTGGCTTTTTTTGCGGAAGCTGGCTGTACTGTCTGATATAAATGCAAGTGAAAAGATGCTTTTTTATTGAGACGCGTTCTCTGATTATGTTATACTGAAGGAAAAAACGAGGTCTCTGTTAACAAAAGCATTTTACTCTAGGTTACTAGGTTACTGCATCATCATCATCATCAGCAACATCATTCTGATAAGCGTATAATTTGTTTTCATGCAGTGCTATAAAAAATGCTACATTTTCAATGTGCAAACATGGCAACAACAATGATGGGCATTGTGAATTTACTTACATAGATTTGATTGCAACTCCAAAGCGAGCGCATTTTTTTCACGGTCCTAAGAGACCCTATTTTCTCTATTACACTGTATGTTAATTGGGGGAAATTTGCATATTTTTACACACACACTCTTCTCATGCCCTTTATAAATACACACTTGGACCAGTGAATTGTAGTAGGACATTCAAATATCCATCGAAATAGTAAAACACGGCAAACTGCGCAATTTATTTTCCGAGTTTTTTATTAAATAAACCTGGGTTGGAATTCCGATTGATAATTTAGGAGTCAATTTAATTTATTTAACGTTAATAAAATTATTTTATTATTCCTTTGCATATGAATTGATTCCATTAGGAAATGGTGATTTCCGCTATACTGCGTTTCCTACTCCAAATCACAATCATTGCATGAGAGACAATTTGAATAACTCTTTCCCTGAGCTTCATTTCATCTTAAACTACCTATGATTTGTATTGTATTATTCGTACAACATGCACTTACTTGAGAGAAGTTTTTATAGCTTTACTTCCACTGTCCTAGTTTCTCGCCATCATGATCATCGCATCTGAGAAAGTAAGCCGTGTACTACTCTGCAGCCACCACCACACACTTGCATATAATGAGAAATATGATGTTGTAGCATCCTTTCCTTTACTCTTTTGCTCATATTGATACGCAACAAGTACAATAATAATCGCTATTATCATCATTATGCCTAAAGCCATTATTCTAACATTATTATTAGATGTTTCAAATTCATACAGAAAAAAAATTACTTTATTTCATTATTATCCTTTTCTTCCTTCCCTTTTACTATGGTATATTCTTACCCATACGCTTCCCTTCATTCTGTATACAAAACTTTTGCATTGCATTTCACTGCATTATTATTACCGTTTGCTATTACTATTACTTTTTTTTGAGCTAACAGGTTACAGCAACTGCAACTGTGTCACTCGGCTCGACAGACAGAGAACTAGCTTTTTTTACTGTTCCTAATACTGATGCAGTTTTGTGAAAGTTACAGAAACCACCATCCGCCGACTTAGGTAAAGCCACTATAATCACTGCTTCCCTTCAGCCCTACACGTTTATTTGAACGACATGTGGCATTTTCTCATGAGTTTGCGCCATGCCAAAGCCAAGGCACATGCAAACTATGAAAAATGCTGTCCTAATCGAATTTGATATGCAAAAGATGAAGTAGAATTTTCCCCAATACAATTGTTATCCCTCCTCACAATCGCAACCATATTTAAGTATTTAGTCTGTGGCATAGATTAAGTTGGACTCTTCTTCTTTGTCATGTCGTGGCGAACTAACAATGTAATGCTGACATTGACTGACTTAGTGAGACACTGTTAGGGCCTCCTTTAAAAAAATATCATGTAATTGTGATTGTAAGATGTTTGTTTGCCTTCGTTTTTAATGGTGAGGACTGAAGACGACGACTTAAGAAGCCATAATCCCAACACAAGCTTGCAGCTGCATTTATTTTCCTCTGACTTACTTTTCTTAAATGTTTACTTCCTACCTATAATTGAACACTTTTTTCTTATTCATTTCTCGACTACATCAAAACTATTGTCTCAGAAGATTTGATAGTGTTGGTAGCCTTACCCTTGTAAGTGTTACGCAGGATGCTTTCATAGACCGACCGACTCAAATAAGATCTTCGTTAATGCAAACCTTCGAACATTGTATTAATGCTTGCATTACATGCTTACGTCTTCAGTTTTTCTGCATTAAATAAGGCTTACTTCATTTGCTCCACTTTTCTGCCTACCCAAAAACACTATCATACTATTATTCCCGTGTCACAACACAACAAAACAACAACAACCTTGATTACGACGGACTAGCATTAAACTGGTTTTGCAGTCTGTAATTTTTTGTTAAAAAAATAAGAAAATGGCTCACTTTCACTTCGTTCATTTGTACATAAATATCACAAGTGCATATAATAAGTATGCTAATACCACGCCTAGCTATGCAGTAAAAATCATTTCATTATTTTTTTTGGAACGGTCAGAATTTGATTATAAGTATTTAAAAACGGGAATCGAACAATATTGAGCCGGCATTATTAAATCGTAATAAAAATAATATACCCAATCGATAACTACTTTAGATGGTGAATGAAACAAAGTGCCCACATTTGCGTTCATTAACTTCAGGTATTCATACATTTTAGATACCCTTTCAGGTCTAGACGCAGTTAGGAATCCCGTGTTTATACTTATTTGCTGGCTTGTTGGTTCAAAGGGTGTTCTACTCCGCATGACATGGGAAATAATGACCGCGTGACTGACTACCCTAAACCTAACCCTAAGTAGGTGCATTCCTCCTTCTTGAAACCAGGCTAGATGGACAAAATATTCATTAGAACATCAATTACTAATTATCCATTCAATTTCTTTCTCAGCATGCCCAAAAACCGTCATTATATGTAATGAATGCATTCCATCAGACATTAATTGGAGGACAAGACGGTATTTTTACGTTAATGTTACGCAGGTCGGCTTTCCAGTGTTTTTTGTGTAGAAGACAAGAAAAAAACTTTCTAATGTGACCGAAATCATAATTACGTCGATAAACCCGCGCTCGTACTTACAAACCAAGTTATATACTTACCTAGTCTGCCTCTAGCAAACCAATTTGTCTAAGTAAACGTACGCAGGAAATCCTACCTTCTGAAATTTTTGTAATTGAACGTAAGATGAATCTTTAGAAATAAAGTGTACTATTAATAGGTTTTCATAACCTTACTAAACTCACGTTGCTCTTCACATGCTTCAACACATCTTGATTTGAACCACTACCGGACAAACAAAGCCTCTCCTTTAAAATATCATCATCATGGTTTACATTTGTTTTTCAACCTCACGTTGCGATTTCTGTGACATCCACAATTTTCAATTTTGATTGTTTCAAAGGGATCCTATCATCATCATTTTGTTCTAATGATGAGAATCAGTTCCTCATTATTTGACGAAACCAAGAGAATCATTACTTTCAACCATTATTTAACCTACTAAATATATATTAAACAATATCCTATGGAAAATGATTGTCTCAAGTGACGGTGTATGGTAACATGAAGGTAATATAAAGGAAAGCTCACATGATTAAAAAAATCAATCATTTGGGTTCCCATTTCGATTTTCAGAAAGCCTAGAAACATGGGAATTATCTTATGTGGGAAGAGCTCAAGGCGGGATGAATTTGTTTAGGTTGAAGCATGGAATTACTTAATGTCACGTCCTGGGAAATCCTATTTCTCCTTTCCCTTCTTAGAATAGCGGAGACTTCTTCCCTTCCCAAAATATAAGTACGGAAAATTTCCTTTAAGAATTAGTAAGTCATATATAAACACTGCATTAACGTCATGGACAAATTTCACAATCAAAATCACGTTCCCTTCCCACACGCTCTGGGTGAAATTCCTCTACATTTTTAGAAATGAATATGTATAAGTATGTAACACGGAATGAAATAATATAGTCACATCTGTGCATCTTCTTTTTACTTATCATTTAATACTACATAGTACTTGAAAATTCCATAATACCTCAAAACCAACATTTCATCTTTGTTCATAATTAACCACAAATAAAAAAATTCATCCATCTCTATTTCGTCATATATTTTAGGAAAAGATTTTTTGTTTATTTGTACAGAAATTGCAAAACAAATATTCTAGTACGAAATTTTAATTAGTTAAAATATCTAATTAAAACCATCCACTAGAGAAAGTGAAGGTACTTGTCTTGGTTGTATAAGGGAGCGACAGAAAAAAAAAGATGAAAATTATAGTTGAAGTAGGATTGCAAAAGTATATCATTCAGCATTTCAACGCAGTTTTAAGTTTCCAAGAATGTATCCTGGAAAATATTCAAGTGAATAGGTGCATGTCCTTTGCAAGGTATTTGAATTTGAATAGTGGCTATATAGTTATAAAGCGTTGTCTTTACAAAGTGACATCTCAAACAGAAATTCCACGTATGAAATGTATCAAAAGGGTTGGGTATTGTACGCACCGGATTTTAGGCACTTATACTGAACGCAGCGGATTGAAGGCACCCAATTTTAATGCGCCCAAATTAAACGCATTCAATT
>JAHZMX010006076.1:0-14171 GCA_027743895.1 Seira musarum | reverse complement strand
CATCGACTTCCGGGTCTTCCGAATCTTAATTGTATACATTTTAATACAGGACTATGAAAAAATATGACTAGTTAAATACCATCTATTCGGTCGAGTAGTTCATTAGCTATAGCGGCTGCCGAAATAGAATTAGTTTCACTAATTCCTTGATCTGACTCTTCGTCGTAAACTTCACTAACGTCATCTTCATTCATTTGTGACGATTGGCGCTAGGAAAGTATAAGGTTTTTCAGTTCCTCCAGCGTACGTGCATTATTAGCGATCGTCTTTTGAAGCTTTTGCAAGTCAACCTCTCCATTGGGGTCATCGGTTTCACCGGTTTGTGGTAATGTGACATCGTCACTGAGAACAAAGGTAAATTATAAGCACATCGTGCAATTTTAAAGGCTCCAATCGTACTGAATTATTTGTATATTGCATTGGACTTCGTCTCAACTATTTGCAAAACCCTATTCAAGGGATTTTTTTTTAAAACCCTATTCAAGGGATTTTTTTTTTAAACCCTATTCAAGGGATTTTTTTAAACTATTCTTTAAACTTTAAAAATATTCAGGACTTTTCTTTGATTTACGTATAAGCCATATATCCTTTCTGGATGGGATCGTTCCCTTCATAATCTATATTACCTGCACCTCAATTTCACCCATAAAATGTTATTGACTTACCCTTTTACAACTTTCCTTGGTCTTGTCATCATTACAGAGAGGATTCCAAACGTGTAACACTAATTATTCAATTAAAAGCAATTAACTGTTTTTATTACGAAAAAAGAAAACGGCAGGATGTGTCCGTCGGGGTTCAGCATCAGAACGATTATGAGAGGTTCGTGAAGCAGGCAGGCAGCAATATATGCTGATTTTTGTTTTTGTCTTCTTGTTTTTAAATGTGATGCCGTTCGGGAAGCAGTATCGGGGGATTCTGCGATTAGTATGTATGTAGTAGTACCGAAGGTGGAGAATAGTGAAGGATAATTATTAAATTAAGCTAGTAAAAGCTATTGTGACGTGGCTGGAAGCTTAACCTGGAGTAGTATTGATGTAGTAGTTCTTAGTGAAGAAGCTGCAATAATAAGTTTTCTTTCCTGTCGTTCGTTCCAGAGTCTGTCCCCAATTTTGTTGTCTCTAGTTTGCTTGCAAATGAGCCATCAAAAATTGTGTACGTTGATTTTAAGTGCACTTTCCGCATTTGAACCTACCATTAATAGTTGACTTAGCATTCGCAAAAATTTTGCGCACAAGAATATTCTTCAGTGGACGAATAAGCAGAAGCCGTACTGTATTTGAAACGCGAGTTACTGTATTTTTACTCACACTATCGCGTTCAAAATAACCTGTTAAGTGAATTATTTACTCCATTAGTTTTGCTGCTACCAAATTAATATATTTTGCCATTTTGAAGACTGTGGCTTCTAGTGTTAGGGAAAATAATTTATATGAGAAGTTGGCTCTATCACTCAGTTCCTCCTCGGAATGATGATAAGCTAGATGATGATTATTAAATGACTCCGAGATCCGACTCGCTCATTCATATATTTAAACACTTTATTTCATCAACAATTCGAACTCACTTTCAGAGCTATTATACGAGGACCGGTATATTACGAAGACGAAGCTCCGACCTAAGAAATTGTAACTTTCCTCCATGCGTTTACGACACAGCATAAAATACAATATTTTTAAGAAACATGACATGACGGTAACAATAGTGATATAAGATTATTCTCATAACAATAATGATAAATAAGTAATTTTAATAATAGTTATACTTTTTTGCTGATGCACCAGAGGTTAGGTTCTTATTATTTCACTTCTACGTTTGAAAAAATATAAATCATTTTATTATAATCTCCGTGCTATCATTCTCCGTACGCCTTGCATTTGATTGGAATTAAAACATAACTGACAAAAAATTCTAGTTCATTTCAACTCACAATTACAAATCATACTCAATTCTTTTCTCAATTATAAAGCTACTTTAAAAATTGATCCTCTCAGTCTCCCAACATTTCTCCATGTAAGTAGTCTTCTCATCATCACTCAATCTATCATGAGCGGAGATTCTAACATATTCCAAGTACGGAAAAATCTTTCCAATATTCGACTTCTCCAAATCCATTGGTGGTTTCCAAATATTTACCATTCCACTATATTCTTGTTCTTCCAAGTAAAACTGTAATATATCAAATTCGCTCTTAATCTCATGCACTATCATGAAATTTAGTCTCCTCAACATCTTTGCATAAATCAGGAACTGGAGTGAATAGAAGAAGGGAATGGTGTTGGTCTCCTCATTTCCGTAATCAAATCGAGGGTTGCAAACAACGAATTCAAACTCCTCAAGATTTGGCAAATGTAAGAACGTAATGTCTTCATCCACATGCCCATGCAAAGTCCACCATGTGCGAAGAGTCAAGTACTTCAAAGTTTGAAAATTCTGCAAAAACCGAATCAACTGTGACATCGAATCCCAAGCGTAGTCCAAGCTTACTGTCAAGTGCAGTCGTTGAAGGAGCCACGACTTGTTCATCACCTCCTGGAATAAATAATCCGGATGAAAGAATTCCTTATAGTGCTCATAATTTGCTGAGAATGAAGTCAGCTCCAGAGATTTGATAAGAGCAGCGGGCATTGCTTTCAATGAAGCTTGAGCATCACTTGTACCGCTTTGAATTGTGAAAGCCCGAACATGAGCGTTTGCCTCGAGCACTACTTTGCACAGATCGTATGAATCTTTGAAGCATCCAGCGCCCCAACTGATTTCCTCTAAATGTTCCAGACGGGGGAAGGGGTACTCGTTGAGGAGGGACGTATTTAATCTGGGATTCCCACTATAGAGATCCATCTGACTATCAGATTCATCGTATGGACAGAATTCAAAGAAGAGCCATTTCAAGTTCGGCATTAGAGAACACCATTCGTGGAGAAATATGTAGCTCTGTCGGAATTTTCCATTGTCCCCTGCGTCAGGATTATTTGGGCTTATGTCCAAACAGAAGTGGAGGATTTGATCGCCGACTAGTTTGAGTAGAGATGTAACCTTGTTTCCGACCTGGAGTAAATGCTCCGCTGTCCAGTGTATATTATCAATATGAAGATAAATCTGCTTGAGAAAGAAACGCGGTTTGAATGCTTCGGAAGTGGCGATCATGTCATCCAGTTGTTTGTCTTCCCATTTATAATCGAATGCATTTGAAATCAGACAAATTGAACTAGCTTCTTCTTCCAAATGACCAAGTTTTCGACGTGTGATCAATTTCTTTAGACTGTCTTCAATTAAGGAATCCACAGCAGCAAGTAGTTTCTTTGAAACACTTCGAAAAACAAGGAATGGATCGACCTCAAAATTATCAATGTCTTCATTGTAAGGTAGATTTTGACGTATTATCTGAGGAAACAGAGTATTTTGAAGTCTGGAACTCGCCACTAAATCACGGAATAGTTTATGCGTCCTGTAGATGTTCTCCTGGTCTTGAAAGTCATTCAGTTCATTGATTATCATGTTCCAAATCTGTAATTTCCAACATGAAAACAAGAGCAATGAGATTACATGCTTTATGTCCAATCCAGTCATTTTAATTTGTGTAGAAAAATGTCAAATGTGAAAGCGACTCATTTGCTCATTTATTACTGCATGACTTTCAATCACAAATTTCAAAAATTACTTTAATCTAATCCTTTACTATGCTTTGCCCTTGTCTATATATGACTTACTGACCTCTTTCGGAAATAATTCCAGAGGTTCGATTCCACTTGTAACCTCATTCATAATCTTGATTCTTTCCAAATCACCATGACGCTTGACCTCAGCAAGTCTTTTACGCTCGGCTTTTCTGTCCTTTATCAGGTTTTGGAACTCTGGTAATGAAATACCAGCGCATCCAAATCCAGACTGTGGAGCATCCATGTCAATGATGAACCTATAAGTACACGAAAATATGACAAAAAAAATTGTTTTTGTACAATTTTGCATTTCAAACTCAGAAATTGTATGTATTCCACGAAATTACTACACTCACGTTTCTAATTTTAATCTAAAACACCACAAAAGTTCCAAAAGTTGACATAACAGACTACATTCACTCGCAAAATTAAATATCAAGATATTTTTTGTACAAAAATTTCCATGTCCATTTCCTCTGCTGTGAAAAAAGACAAAATTAATTAAGGAAAAAATTAATTTGAGGTTGAATTGTAATTCGACAGTTATTTGTTTAGTTGGTTTTGCTACTAACCAACAACAGATAATTTGGAAATTGAGAATGACGGCCATCCGGCAAATCAACTTTCATAAATATATGGATATTGACATGTGCTTGAACAACATAAAAAGAGATGGTAGATTTGTGTTTGGTTTGTTTTGGTTTTTGGTGAAGATGTATCGTCCTAACCAGCAACCTAAAACCTAACATGTGTTCGTATAACAGAACAAGAACAGAGCAGAACTGGACTTGTTTTTGCCTTGTTAAATCATCCGTCATTTCACGAGTAGGAAGGAATGCAATACAATGGGAAAATTGAACAAAGAGCAAAAGTAAGGCTTGGGCATACGCAGTGCATGCAATAGTTATCCTCTATGAAGAAAAGAAGTAATGCGGTTCCGTTCGGACAATCCAATTGCATTTTGTATAAATGAGACTATTTTTTTGGACTCATCTTCAAATCTTCATAGATTTTTTAAGGGTCCAGTCCAGGGTTCATGGATTGTCTATGACATAACTGGTGAATATATAAACAGCCTGTTAATTTGGCTATGCTATCTGAAAAGATTTTTTAATTTTCAAATCTGTGCTTTCTTGAAAAATACGTGAATTCGGAAACGGTTGTGCATCCAAATTAAATACACTCTCCGAGTTTGTTTTGATTTAAGTCATGGGTTTGCAGGAGTGATATATGTGGTGCTTGATATATTTAGTAGTTCATATGATTAAGAAATGGGGAAGTGTAACTGATGTAGGCTTATTCAATCTTCATATGGTCACTAAACATACAAATAGTACGGACTAAGGCAGTGTTTTCCGCATAATATATAATTTGAAAAGAAATCCTTCAATCCTGTCAGCCATTTCAAAATAATGTCTATTATTTAAACGCCTCAATTTTAAAGATATAAACGTTGAAAATACATAACTGGATCTCCTTTAATTAATTAATCTATCAACCATGTCAATCTTTTCTCCTCTGAAAGCAATTAGGTAGGTATTTTAAATGCACTATATTTAGCATCGTTTCAGATGTAAATTTACCCAAAAATTTCATGAAAGGTTGTTCCATTATACCCGATTTCTGGAGTTGGACCTTCCTAGAAATGAATGTACATTTTCATGGTCTCAACACTCAAACTGCTTTTAACTTTGTCTGAAATGGCTTTTGAGTGCTTCTTGTTTTCTTCGACTTCCAACTGTACTAGAAATATTGAAACATAGTTATCCTACAACTAATTCAAATATTTAAAACACACTTACGTTCAAGGGTTTTGGCAAGGTCTCGGCGACAACTTTGCAAAGTTCCTTGTCAAGCCCAGCAGGAATTTTATTCCTGGGAACGTTTGTGATGATCATTAGATGTGGCATTATAATCAATGTTCAAATGAAAAATAAATGCCAATGTGTGTTTTGTTTGCGAGCTAGCGTTTTTATAGTTGCTGGTTGCTCGTCTCACGACGTCTGGTCTAAAGTAGTTTCGCGATTCACATTTCATCATTTCAATTGCGTACAAAAAATGCACACATGAGTGAATGGACAAAGTTTTTTTACGAATTGCCTATATTTTTATTTTTCTTTCATTTTGCAGTAGATGAGAAGGTCAGTATAAAATAGCATGTGCTATGCTAATGCCACATGTCAACTTTTTACGTAACCCAGTGTATTTTGTTAGGTAATTAGGCGGGATGCACCCAGTATTAGGATTAGGATGGATGCAACGTTATGAAAATGTGGGGTACAAACACCCAGTATTTTTGAGTACTTTGACAAGTGGGTTCATGCATTAAATATCATACGGAAATACATCTAGAATGGGACAAAAATACGTCCTTGAAAAATGGACTTAAAAGCGAAAGCCAGGTGAGAATAAGCTATTAGGGAAATATATTAAGTAGATGAGATTTTAACACTGATTTCTCCGTTTCCGTCTGTCTCTTTGAAAACTTGTGCTATGATTCGTTTTGTATTTCATACAACACCTCTATTTGTGAAAGGTAATACCTTAACTTACAAAAACATATCAAATCGCATGCCCGTGGTAAATACGGCAAGTTAGGACATGCTGCATGTCGAATACCTAAATATTACTAAAATTACTTCACACATAAGCCAGTGGTGATGAGAGATTGAGTGAATGGTAAATGGGATATAAAATTCCTAAAAGTCAGCGTTTTGATAACGGAGATATTCGTAACTACTTCATTATCGTGAGTGAACCTAATTAAGAAAATAATTTCGAGTTGTTTTTTTGGAAAACGTTTTTACAAGCGTGTGAAAAACAAAAAGGATCTTTCTTATGTCTCACTAAAAAAACTCCTTGTTTTAACCTCTACAACCAGCACTCCATATGATTACCACCTCCATTTCCTTAAATCTTTTTTACTGGACACGCTCTCTTGCCAGCAACTTAAGCTACATCAGGATCATGAATTGAGAGATTCATGATCGGTTCCATGAGTTACATATTGTTTTTAAAGTCAACAATATATTCGTGTCACAAACGCAATGAAGCAATTAACATCTTGAGCAACGTAGATGAAAAGACTAAAATAACTTCAGTTTTAATTAAACAGCTTAATTTGTTTAGTTTTGCTACTTTTGAATGTACTGTATGTTGTACTAAACTATATGTTGTACTGAAATAACTAAGAAGCCCTTGACCCCATCTTATAGTATTAAGTCCTGATTCTCTGTAAGTGTGTGTGTGTGTGTGTCCGGTTTTCGCAGGGGGCGCTGCAGTCTATGTGAGTTGTTATATATGATCCGGAGGGAGTTGTTATATGTGAACCGGAGGGAGGGTGATCTAAGGTGATATGAATAATTTACTAATCAATTAACTCAATTAATTAATTAGTTAGCTAGTTAGCGTACCTACTTATCAATTAGCTTAATTAATTATCAAAATCCTATCATATCACTCCCTCCGGTACATATATAATTGTAATCGTATTTGATCCGGAGTAAATAATTTCAAAAGTCTATTTGTAATTGTATTTGATCCGGAGTGATTCCTATTTATTTTTTGAACGTGGAGCGTGCGTGCGCGGATTTTATTTATTTGAACGCGGAGCGGGCGTGCACAGACTAGTATTAAATAGAATTGGCGATTTCGTAGTATTGTCTGTGCGATACACTCACAGCCTAATCAAAATTAATACTCTGCTGAAAGCTCAGCTTTATAAAAAAAGTGGTAGTTGCATAACAACCACGCGCTCATGGATAACACGTGATGAGGATAATATATCACTGAAGTTTGTACTAAATCATCAGTAAAAAACGTCGACCTTGTTTAATAGCCACACCATGTCAGCTTATTACAATTTGCCAGACAAACTCAGAATAAATCGGGACCCAGGAGCGTATGCTTATACACTGAACTGCTTGTGAGCCAGCTAGAAATTAACAAATTTTACGAACACAAAAGCATTTATAATTTTGTAATCATGTCCACTGCATCGAATACTGTGCCCTTCCAGGACAAGAAAGTCCTTATTACTGGAGCAGGAAGAGGTAAGTTTTTCTAATGAAGTTTTGTATAAAACATAGCGCGCATTTATTTCGTTACTTTCGGATTACGACTTTAATAGAATCCATGGTTTTTGTAAACTAGTTTTGGTAAAATTATTTTCTCATCAAACAAATAGGAATTGGACGAGCTGTAACAAAAAATCTGTACTCCAGGTATTTACGCATTATCAAAGAATTCGGACAATTTGAAAACATTAAAGGAGGAATGTCCAAATATACATACTATATGTATGGATTTGTCAAATTGGGATGAAACAAGAAGCTACCTAGAAAATAACGTAGATTATGTCGACGCGTTAATCAACAACGCAGGTGTATGCCCACGCGGTGGATTACAAGATATTCATTCTGAGGAATTTGACAAGTAAGTACAAAACACAAGCTCACTCATATCATGTTTTTTTATGTACCTCACGCATTGGGCCAATAAATGGTGTTGAAAGCATGGACAAACATGCCCGTTTAATTAGAGAACAAGTTTGTGCATAAAGTCTAAAAATTATTTGGAAAAGTGCTTAAAAATACCGGCTCAACACGAAACTGATTCAAATAAGTCATTCAACATCCTAAACAATCGTTTCGAGAAATTACGGAAGTAATGTTTACAAGAGAGCCGAGGTTATTCGACATCAACGTCAAAAGTGTGATCAATGTGAGCCAAGTAATTTCGAAGAAAATGATTGCCAAGGGCAAAGGAGGTTCTATCGTCAATGTCTCATCCATCGTAAGTATTACGTCTTTGTAATTGAATTTGAATAACGAGTACAGTTATTGCAAATGCATGGATAGTGGGTGTGGGCTTACAAATGAATGGATTATTTAAAATCCAATCATTTAAAGTAGGACTGGACGAGCTATATAGGGTTCTTTGCCCAATTTTGTGCTACAGCGTGAGCGTAGCCTTTTATTTAGCCACCTTGGCTACGCAAAAACCGTTGCGTTAAAAACAGAGCATCAGGCGGTAGGCAAAGAACCCTATAAAGCCAGTCCAGTCTTACTTTACTTTGTTTGGCGCATTCCTAAAAATTACCTAGTAACCCAAAAGCAGCCATGGCTCATGTTGAGTTTACCTCAATTCATTTTTACTCTGGATAACTTCCATCTATGCCCAAATTCATTTTATAAAATGTTCCAGTAAAACAAAATATTTTTTAGATCAGCGTAATAATTAGCATCCTTATAAATCTCTAGTACGGCTTGAAAGCAGCACCATCAGCTGTGGCTTATTGCTGCTCCAAAGCGGCTATTGAGATGCTAACAAAGTGCATGGCAATTGAACTGGGTCCGAATAAGATCACTGTAAATGCTGTCTGCCCTGGACCTGTCGACACGGAGATGTGCCGACCTCAAAACCCAACGCCAGAAATAAGCTTGGCTTTCGAGAAATTTCAAGAAGGAATGCGGACCAGGACGCCTACGAAAACGTTTTTTATGCCTATGGCCGATATCGTCAATACTATTGCTTTCTTAGCTTCTGGTGTGACTATGCAAATCACTGGTGAAAGTATTGTGATTGATGGAGGCTATACGAAAGCTTAAGATGTTTTATGTAACTTAAAATTATTCTTATTTACGTTTGCTGATTCAAATATGTCGTTTGTTCCGAGATATAAATGTTACTATAATTCATGTATGTATCAATAAAAATGTTAAAAGCAATACTTCAGGCATAGTAATCAATCATAATTACCATGTATTTACCTGTTGGCACTAATGCATACATATTTTATTATCAACATTAAAATAAAACTTTACAAAATCACAGCAAACAAGAACTATAGTCGCGTTTTTATTATATTCTTATCAAACTGTGTAGAAACGAAAATATGCTGGGATAACCATAAATATAATTAGTAATTAAAAGGGTTCAAACAGTTAACTTAACCTATTGTAAGCACAGTAAGTTCTGCTTTACATTACATCCCGCAAAAGTGATTCAAATACAATTGTTTAAAATTCAATCACTCCTTGAAGAAAACATCGTTGCTAGAGCTCTTGAAGATCGAACGAAGCAAATGCTAGGACACAAGGACATGAAAAAATATTTAAGTTCAAGGCCAAAGAGCTGCCGTGGCAAGATAGTTCAGGTAAATATGACCCGTCACCAAAGGCAAAGACCTTCCGCAAATGCTTGGTCCAAACCTGACAACAACAGGTCTAAGTGAAGCAAAATATTGCCTCAAAATAATACGATTAATTCTCCGACTCGGTTTCATGCAATCAAGGCGAACTTCATGAAAAAATGTTGTCACTGTAGAATCCAACTCCGATAAAGCTTGGAAGGAATGATATATCAGGGTTGTGACGATCTAAAAAGAACAAAAAGACAAAATGAAAGTACGTTTTATATTCCCAAATTTTTTTTCTGAATATGATCTAAACAAAATAACCTTACAAGAATATCTGTTAGATACACTTGATACTCCTCAAACATTCCCCCATGCTTAATTGACTGAAATGTGAAAAGCGCCTCGATGAATTGCTGCATCCCATATACAAGATGGACACGGAATAGTAGGTCTCCAAGCAAAGAGTTCACGGGTCGTACAGCCAGTTCAAGTTTCCTATAGTCCATCATGATATCCAGTGCAGAATAATTTCCCACTTTTTTAACTGCCAGAGTCATTCCGGTAATAAGGGTTCTGACGTGATAGATGAACACTCCTGGTAGACACAGCACTTCAGAAAAAGCCTCGTAAAGAACAATGAGATGTGCAGCTATGGAAATCCATAGGAATTCATCGATGACAGCATTTCGGCATGGAAATATTGTGAACAATTTGCCAGGATCAAGCTCCAGTGACCCGTGTAACGTTAGTAATGCATTCAAAAGAAACAGGTGAACTAAGAAGAGGTTGTGCGTCCAAATGATATATACTTTCCGAGATAGTTTTGACTTCATCATCCCCAAGTGGCCAAAATCCATGTACATTATTTCATTGAGTGTATTCCAAATTTGTTCGAAAGTTTCCATGGACAATTCGAGTGATTGGGAAAAATCCGTCGCAAATTGGGTCCAGTCGCGCAGAATGAGTGGAGCGATTGCAAGGAGCCATAGAATTAAGCCCAAGATGGCTTTGATAGATTCTGGAGTTGACGGCAATTTCCAAAACTGGAGCAGGAGTCTTACAGAATTTATGATGTTTACTATGGCTAGTAATCGAGTAAATAAAAATAGGTTAAGTTTCCAGTTTATACGCCATTTTTGAATTAGACTTGGATTTGAGATTTTGTTGGTAGTTTTCAAAGTGGGGTAAGATGAAGCTGTCTGGTAATAACGGAAAACTTTACGAAGGAGATATGCGAATTCTCTCATTTTTACTAATTGTTTTAATTCTCGACAAAGTTCAGGACAAGAGAAGGTACTGGAATAAACAGTATCACACTGCCTTAATGACCGCAGGTTAAATTCGAAGAGGCCTTATACTACATTCATCATTTTGGAAATTAAATTTTCACAATTTTGAGATGCTCAACTGTTCTTATTGCAAGCGTGGAGCGGGAGGCTCTCATAGAATGAATAATTAATTCCTGTGTCACCACAGATATTTCTTGTTCAAATGCTTGGTTGGTGGTGGAATTTCATAAAACGAGTCAAGATAAAGAATATATTCTGACATTTAGGGCTGACTTTATAATTCAGAATTTCCCATGAATTTTACATAAAATATTTTGTCGCATACGCTTTAACAGAATGCGGACGTGTCAAGATAAGGTTTTTTTTGTTTGAAGATATGAAATTCAGAGAATTCTTTATTACATTAAATCTACCACGAATGAAAATTTGAACCCTACAATCAACTAAACGTATAGAACCTGCGTATACGAATATCGTAAAAACTTTAATCCACAATGAAAATACATTTTACAAACTCTGAAGAAAAGTAAGCAAAACCATTATGCTTGTTTGCATTCTGAGATGAGGAAAACAATTTTTTATGCAAAATTTTTTAATTTCATTTTCGTTCTGATTTTTTTTAGATTATTTGCTACCATCTTTCTAAGATATTGAGTCAAAGAATGGAGTCAAGACGAAATTGAAGCAAAATTACTCAAATTCAAAGCTCCATTCTGTTGATGACTCGGAATGACATAAAGTAATTTAAATAGGTCATCCCTAAAGAAATACGAGTTTCAGGTAACTAAATGGATGGATTAGTTGACTTCAAAATTACCCATCAGTCACGCATTTTCATTGCAGCAGTCAATCGACAAGTAGATGGGTTGACACTGGGTGTTTTCTTAAGACGATGGCATGATATTATTACAAAATGATAGATATCTCAACGGCAACCTAGGGTTGTCAAAAATATTCTAAAGTGTATATGACTCCGTGAAGAGTATGATAATACAAGAGATAGTCTGTGGTTATATCAATTTTTGATGTTTTAGGCTCAATTTTAACCAAGTTTTTTTTTCGTACAAATACGGCATGTCAGAAAAATTTCGTTAACATTTTGCAAATATAATTTTGAGCTTTACAAATGTGAGCGGAATATTTCGGACGAGAAAAATCTTACGATACGATACGAACGTATTATTTTGCAAACTGTGTGCTCGGAATGCGCACCTTTTATTTTCCTCTAAAAACTTCATTGTTAAAGTAATTAATTCTACTGGTAACAATGGCAGTTTGTTTTACTTACATTTACATGTAGCATTTGTGGTCTAACTGCATATTGCGTAAAGTTTCGGAAACAAGCTCAAAATTGACATAACGAAATAAATACGAACTCTTTTTAATTTATAAGCATTTTTCAACCGAAATAATATTTTCACAAAGTTGCTGCAATCATGATTTTTTGACCGAACTTTTTCGTACGAAAAAAACTGAGGTTAAAATTGATCTTTAGTATGTAATTCATAAGGGTTCCTTTACATACATTTCATTAGTAATTTGACGATCATGTCATGGCGTTACATTTTTTGGCCGGGTCCAATAATCTTGGAGAAATTGATAAACGAATTTAAAATGTTCAATGTCAATCAATCAAAATATCAATAACATTTGAACGTTACAATAATAATGTGTGTCTAATAACTTCAGAAAATCAAGAATAAGAATTGATCGATTTGCCGTTCTCCTTGATTTGTTTGAATTGGGCTTACAACTAGGTTGACGATTTAACTTTAGTTTCAAGCCATTAACCAACACAAACCAAAAAATCTAATAATTTTAAACAGCTAAACTTGGAAAATGGAATTTGTCCCCTTCATTTTTCTATATTTGTGGACGACAAGGATATTTTTCATGGCAGTATAATCCAGTAAAACTAAATTCTAAGAATTGTAGGTTTAATGCTAATGCCCGTAAATTAAGTAAAATTTTCTTCCCCTTCTTATTTGTACACTCCAAAAATATCCAGTTGTAAGTATTCACGAACGATGGGCATATAAAATCACATTGTATATTTATATCAACTAATGCTTAGGTTTATTCCAATTCCTAAATTTATCTTGTCAAAATTGTAAGTAAACGGCAATTTCGTAATTTTATTTTTAACAGGTAAACGGCGGGCAAATTTCAGATATTAGGAACTAACCTTAAAAATACAATTTTTCAATTGTGTCTAATCATGAGGAGAGTCACAAATTTAAAAGCTACATATATTATTTTGAATGAAACATATACCTAAACTAACTTCGTAGAGAAATAAACATGGCATTATTCGCAATTTATATTTATTGCTCGTAGTGGTAGTTGATCATTTGACGATATCTTTCAATGTTTTTTTTTAAATTAAAGGAACAAAAGCTTCAATTGTTTGGCTATTTTTAATGTGTTTAGTAACTTTTATCGGTAAACATGGTTTCATAATTATACACTCTTTAACCCAGAAAAATCTAATAACACACACCGTTTTAAACCCAAACATACATCCCACCCAATTATTTCTCAAACTGGATTTTCAAGGAATTAAGGGTAGTTTTTTTACGGTAATCGTGATTGCGGATGGTAACAAAATGTTGTTGCTAAACTAGACTTTGTGTCATTGCGCTCGGAGTCTAGACCAAGGAAAATCGTGTGCAGAAGCACGCTGACAACACAATCGCAATTGTAGGCATAGTTGGAAACATTTCTTTGTAAGATTCCATTTCCACTGCCTGTAAAACGAAGCAAAATCTATTAAAGTATTATCAATATGGCAGTGTCCCTACTAAACTCTTCATTTACTTTATGGCAAAAATCGCAAGTACTACGGATTATTTTCCCTCGACATTTTATTGTTTGGGACAAAGACAAGGAAAGTTTTACCCTAGATTCGTGTGCAAAATCTATGTACAAAACCATTGGTTTCCAGGCATTAGTTCTCCCTCCAATGGGATTTCTGATAGTTTTCCTTCTATTGGGGGGTTTAAAGCAACCACCCAGCAAACATTTTTCTGTCAAAATGGTATCAATTTGATATCATGCGTTAAGCGTCAATTTTGTATCAAAACG
>JAHZMX010006075.1:0-11032 GCA_027743895.1 Seira musarum | reverse complement strand
CATTTTTACGTACCAGTTACCAACACTAGTCATTGTATTTAGAATTCGAAGGTGCAAATTGTGGAGTGGAGTAGGTAGGAAATTGGATGTCGTCACTGGTGAACCAGAAGCAATCGGTTCGTAAGATGCAGCACTTTCATTTCTTGTATATCGTATCGTAATCGTATGCATTGAAAACAAATTATGCAATAATGCGAGATCCGCATTCAAAATTTGGTCTTAAACTGTTTGTTTTTACTGGAGGTATGGATTTAATTTTAAATCCCAAATAGGTTTATAAGCTCTCTTTATTTGAATCACCGGCACTCATGGACCAAATAACCAACCTGTGAGTCTTTGTAAATGGTGAGAAAAATGGGGTATTGTGATCTCTTGACTGCTTTGACCTTAAAGTTTAGCGAATGACTTTAAGGGGAACCAGACAAGATTTTCAAAAGCCGAATCATATCGGGATTAGGGAAGCGATTTAGGGTTTACACTACGAATCTATTATAACTACTAATTACATATTTAGATTACACATTTTCATTTTCCTTTGAGAAGGGAAGGAATAAAATGTAAACTGTTATCGTTGATACCCAAATCGAAACCATATCTGATCTGATTCATTATCGCTCAACGAGAACATTCTTGCTGCATTTGCTCATAATCCTCATAAAAGCATCGAAGCGCAAAAAATGATGCAGAAGAAATGCATTTTGCTCATTTCCACTTTAGTTACATTCGATCAAAGTCGTTGCAATATATTTTTATTAGTACCGCTACCGCTACTCTCATTTACTCGCCAATGTAATATTAATAATTTGTGATCATGGCTCATGCTCATGCTGACATAAGACGAACAATTGAAATCTTCCATTGTTTCTCAAATTCCCTGTGCTTAATCAGCCGACGCCTACTTTTACCTCTCTTCATTAAACTTCGAATTTTGTTCGAGATTATTTAATTATTGCAACAAGTTTTCCGTCTACAGTACCCTGAATCCATCAATACTTGTAATCTTATTTTTGGTATGATGTAGCCCATGACGCGCCTCACATATATCCAAATTTTTCAACTAGATCAGATCGTAACCGCACAAACGGGACCGCTTTTCCTATCAAATCAACGCCTTTTCAGCGTATTATTTATATCAGTATTTTTTACAGTATGTACTAGAATTTTTCAAACGACCTGCATAAAAACTGTACGAAATTATCGGAAAAGGAATAGAATGGATGTAAAACATGTTAATATTTTATGGCACATTCACTTTACATTTCAAAAATATCCATAATTATATAATGCACTTTTTGCATTGTTCTTAGAAAATGCACTCTCAAGGGAATTAAACTCGTGAGAACCTAGACAAAAAAACTTGAAGTCTTGAGGTAATGGTATAATGTCCTGTCCTTTGAAAAAAATAAAGCGATCAATATCATCGTCGTTTTAAATGAATCACTTCAATTCACGATATAACCCAATCCATACTCAACCGAATCATTCGCATACAATCCTCAAGCAACTACCCTTCCCCATACCTATCATTGCAGTGCCTTCAAACAAACACGAACACGTTGAAACACACACAAACGCATTATGTCTTACCAAACCCATTACGTTGCATTGTTTCAACGCAATATATTGTTGTATCAAGAACAAGAAAACTACAGCCCAGATACAAAAAAAAATCATTAAACTACTCGTGTAGCATTTTCTGCATAATTGCTATTTCTGTGTATAGAGCACTCTATGCACTTTATTTTAGACAGTTCAATATTGATATTTTGCATGGTAAAATGACGTCTAAAATCAAAGTGCATTTTGTACACACAGACAACAATATAACGCAACGCAATTTTTTTCAACGATTTGAAAAACTTGATGACTTTGTTTAGTACAAAGCAAACAGATAGCGTTATAGGACTTTTTATCGCGTTTTTGGACCAAAACCTTTACACGCACATGAATATATGAATTGCATTGAGATTGAGAGCTCTAAGGCACTTTTTGACTACTAAGGCTCTCAGTTGTCTCAAAGCATTGATTCGAGCAAGGTGTGCGTGTGTGCTCGCCAATCGCCTTTTTTATTGTCCGCAGCATCACAATAATATTCTTTATCATCATTTACTTTTACTCTCTCTTGACTCTACAAGAATAGAGGTGCTTTGTTGTTATTTTCGTTAAGCTTTTTCAAGCTTGTTTCCCTTCTGTAATCTTGAGAACCTTTTCTTTCAGACCTATTTTGTGTTTGTTTACTCTGAAACCGGTTTTACTCTACTGACCGAATTCATCCCTCGTCTGGTCTTCCTTGTTTTATCACCTCAGCATTGAATCATCTTTTTCAATGTCTGCCGCTTAACTTCCTGCTTGGAACAGAATGACTGGACCTTGTTATTGACCAAAGTCATAATAGTGACCAATTTTTGTCTGTTTTGTTGTGACATTGTCTGCGCACCAAAAACACTTATTTTTTATTAAATTTTGTACTCCATGAACTTCTACTTTTAAAAGGTGGAATAAAAGTGTTTATGTTATTGTTTTCGTAAAGACCCAGACACGTTGTCGTCCTTCCCCTGAGATTTTAGGGGTTGTGTTTATACGTGTGTTTCGAGGTTGGGTACAAACACGCTCTGCAGTTTCTTGAAGGATTCAGGATCTGCTTGAGTCTTGTCCTGGGAAGAAGGGTTTGATTCGAATCAAGTATTGTACTTAATTGAAATCGAAAGTGAAATTGCAATTGCTTGTTTTTATGATTTTCCGATCCATTATCACCACACCACCACCACAGAACCTTGTGAGTGACAAAGTTTTACCTTGTCTTGTCGTATTAAGCGAAAGGCTGTGTTTTTACTCAAAATCTTTCTGATACCTCTTGACAGAGTAAAACGGGGAAATCGATGGGAAAAAATTGTATTTCTTTGAATCTAATCATCACAAAAGGATAATACGGCCAATTTGTCGGATGCATTTGGCAATTGCATTGCATATTTCGATGCGTGAGGAACTGTTGTAATGAGCAGTGTGGTGTAGGCTGTTTGCTTGTTTCACTATTGCAGCATAAAAATAACTTATGCAGTGATTGACCCCTCAAATAATTTTTACGCATGAAGTGCATCGATTGAATCGAATCAAAATCAAAAATCAATCATAAAATACAATTGTGCTCATCGACATAATTATATTGATTACTGACAAATTTTATTGAAATATATTCAAGATTTCGAAAATAGGAACTATTTTTGCCACTGAGCAAATCCTACGAAACCAATTCGATCCAACCCAAGTTCGTAAATGTTGCATTATCATGCATAAAAAATGCACACATAGTTAAACGTAATAGAGTGGTGATCTGATTGTGAGCTGAATGAATTATTTTTTTTATCTTTGTGCGAACTGCCGTGGAAGAGTGAAGCTGCCTATTTGATATTTTGATGAATGTGCAACAGTGTTAATGCCCATAAGCACGACCGTTGAAAACTCTCATTTGCTAATCTAAATTACTCTGGTGTGACAAATAACAGTAAATAAATGTTGCCCACCGCCTGCCAAACATCAACCGGCCGATAGAAGAAATCAAAGTTGATTAAATAAAAGTATTTCGCGAGAATTGAAACTATAATATTCAAAAGAAGAGACAACTTTTTTGACAGATTGATCTACGTTTATCTTGGAACAATTTAGATAATAATTTTTCAATGCAAATCTATCCTTTTCAAAACAAAGTTGAAAATTTATTTGAAACTTTAAATTAAAAATAAAGAGTGAAGTGTCTCCAAAATAGTTTAGATAAGCAACCAGTATCTTCGCGTTTTCAAGATTTTTTGCATACTTCAAAGACATTTTCCCTCTGATTTGCTCTTGGTTGCTCGCTTAAAAAGTGATATGCATTTTTATGTGCAGTATCACGTTTACAATTGATGGATTACTCGATTCGATTGCGACTTGAATTGTTTGAATGAAGTGGAACAAGCATAAAGAAAAAAAAAGAAGTGTAAGTGTCTGTCTGTGACTGACTGACTGCCTTCGCAAAAGATTTTTTTTTGGATTTGAAGGAGGTGCTCCCTACCCTAAAACGTAACAATCAAACAGGAATACTATTATCATTTTTTATGTCAACCGTCATCATCGTCGCAGTCACTATCGTCTCGTCAATTTTTTGAAGGCATCACCGCCACTACTACTGTTCTAAAGAGGTGTAGCGTATCGATATCGATAGAGAGAGCAGTGGCAAGTCAAACCGAAAGGGGAAAAAATTAGTATTTTAGTGTGGACTTCACGCTGATCGTGCTGCAGTCGAAGTTTTATTTTTGGGGTTCATAAATAATTCGCCATATTTGATGTGAGGAGGACAGCAGTTAATGGAAAACTATATCAAATTCCACTGGCTTAGATTATGTAACCTTTAATGGATAGTTTTTATGATCATTGGGAGCTAAATGGATGTTTAAAAAGGAAGCTGAACAAATAAGTCGTATAAGATTCATGGTTTTTCATTGTCCGTGTCAGCGTGCCAAGAAAAATTGTATGGATTTTTTTCGAGAAAAAACTATGATTATTGTGCAACAAGTGCTATAATAAAAATAACGAAGTGTTGCTTCTGGTTCGTCCATCTTGATTATGATCTTCGTCTTTAATTGAGAAATGACAATGATGACATGACACAATCACGTAGAAAAGCTCCCTTGTATTTGGTGATTGTAAGGAGGAATAAAGAAATATGATTGATTATCGATTAATGATATTATCAATTCTAAAAGGGAGAATTTCAACTTTAGGTAATCATGCACCCAAGTGATCAAGTCAAAATCAATAAAAATCTCGTGTATTGATTGATTAATGATCTGAAAAAGGAAATTTTAAATTGAATCTTAAGAAATGACAGAATGTCGATTGTGTAGACGTGAGGTTATGCAAAACATAAGATCTTAAGTCAACGATAAGGACTACTGTGAGAGCAGAGAACAAAAGCATTCCTCAAAATAACATATCGTAATTGAATTTTCAAAAATATGCAGAAATGACAGTTAAATAATCTGGGAATAATAAAAACAGAAAAAAGGTGACACATGATGGTGATAAGCGAAGCAAAGAATTGAGTAAATGGACTTTTTAAAGTGCAATAATCTGAATTCCTTCTGAACGAAGGTGTGCAACACACAAATTCGACTGATTTTTTATGATTGTTGCAGTGCAAGTGCAGTGAATTTTTAAAGATTTTTTTTAAAAGCTGCCCATATCTCTTCTCTAACATAATAATAAGGTTTCTCGAGGAAGACAAAGTTTATAATCTTGATACTTTTTTAAAGAGTGTGATTTGATTATCACAGATTATAAATCGATTTGGACAAAAATGTCGGTCACAATGAGGTTATCATCGTCGTCATCGTCATTGCGGCTCGTGACTACTGTCATGGTGTTGCTGGCCTTTTCTGGCATGCTGTCAGAAGTCAAATGTCTAGACGGTAGTAGTTTTGTGAGCACAAGTAAGTTGGTAAGTAGTTCATCGACTTCACAAGTCAAGTCTACCATCTCCTCCTCCGCCTACCAGCCACAGGTCAGGTCGGCAAGGCAAACGACCAGTGTGGTCACAGCATCTTCCATTCCACTCGGACCTGTATTTACTGGAACAACGATTGTCAGAGCGACTTCTGTAAACAATGCCAGCGCCACTGACAGACTGTCCTCTGTTGTTTCCACAAGCAGTAGTCGCCAGAGCCGGGTTGAGACTACAACAATTCCTTCCATTTCTTCTGTGAGGTCTATTGTTACCTCAAATAGCCCCAGGCCTGTGTACACACCCAGTTCGAGCAACGTTTTCACCCAGAGGACTGCTCCCCCAGCTAATCTTTCCTCTTCGGGATTTAATCCACCGAGAAACAAGTAATAACTTGATTTTTTAAAAAATCAAATGCCTTTGCTTATTGCTTTACCCCTTTCCTGCTTGCAACATCAGAAGTTACTTTAAGCCTACAACATGCACAACAACACAACAAAAAGGAGTTTCTCCTTTTTGTCATGTAATAATCATAGTACAAAGGATACCTATTCACATTTCCTCTTTAGAACCATATTTTCTAGTTGTAAAATTAATTATTGGTTTTTATAGAACATTTTTATTGCATCCAAAAAATCTTGTAAAAACTGACGTAATCTTTTTCTGCATTGTTTGAAAAAACGAGCTGACACATACTGCAACTCAGTTGCAAGTTGCAGCGCTCAGACAACTTTTTTTTGTCAGTTTCAAAATTATAGCCTTTCAAATCATTTAGCAATGCAATAATTGCTTCTGCACAAACTGTGCTAATTGAGTGATTAATGGACTCTGAAGAACAATATGGCCCCAAGAATATGTCTGATCGAAGTCGTACGTAGCGAATTGTAAATTGTATTTACCTATTTGTTTGGCTTCACATGAATGAAAAAATAGACCAAATTTTGTATGAAACCCCTCGTTTCCTTCTTCTTTCAAATTTTCATTCAAATTTAATTTATGGTACAAAAAAATTTAGCAAAAATTAGGTAAAGATGGTACGTGTCATATAAAACAATTTTATCTTTAAAAGGAGGAAACCTTGTTTTTTTTCTTCCGTATTTGATTCGGATTTGATTACACAGACACTTTTAATTGCTCATTTAACGACCACAATCAATCAAACAATCGGATTTGTAAATAATTAAGGTCGAATACGCCCTAAAATAAAGTTTTATTTGGATGCTTTTGCTTGGGCAAGTGTTAAATTAGGAGACCCTCTAATGCTATCAACTTGACTAATCATCATTTTTAGTTTATTGCTTGCAATTTGTGTCCAGGGCCGGTGTGTCTCAGCCAAATTGATAATGATTTCATAAAAAATTTGCCCAAGATTATTTTTACTACTTTGACTGACTTTCAGCTAGAGTACACTCAAAATTCATTAAGGTACCCACAAAAAACGATTGATTGAGCGATTATGCATTCATTGTACATTCAGAAGGATTAACTGTTTGGGTGTGTAGTACAGCGTTGCTTTACGCAAACTTTCTTTGGAAATCAAAAAAAAGTTCCTAATTTTTTTCTCCCAAAAACAAAGCTAAATCTCAATGATAATCTTTAAACTGTTTATATAACGCAATTAAATTGAAATGATTGGGTAAGATGAATGTCTTATAAAGTAGATTTGTTTGTTTTGTTTTTGCATCAACTCACAAGAGAAAAATTACGACGTGATTAGGCAGACATAAACAATGCATACCTAAAGACCTAGCTGCCCACTTTTGTTTACGATTGACTTTGCTCCAGATCAATTGCATCTTGCATTGCTGTATTGCATTGTATCAACAAGAGGCAGACTGTACGTGCGTGCAGAATAACATTCAGAAATTGAATGCGTAAAATGCACGTCCCGTGAGTCGAGTATATTGCAAAAATTCAACTCAAAATGCGTTTTTTGTCCATTTAATGACCTTACGCCAGGAAGTGTAGAACTACGTTTTACTATTAAGGCATTTGTATTAGAATTAGTGAAGTAGTTTAATGTAATTGCAATCAAGAACAAATGAGAAGTGATAGTTATGATCTGTGAAGTAACAGAAAAAAATCGAGCGTTTTTGGTTTATCATTTTAGAAGTGATATGGCTAGAATTGTTTGTAATACTTTTTATCTATGCGAAATACAAACGACTTTCGTGCGTAGCATTTTTAAGATTGGCTGATGATTAAGTAGCGAGAGATACACATCTCGCAAAATATAGAGCATTTTTGCAAACTTGATTACATGATTTAGACTGGCCAGAGGTGAAAAATAAATACAAAACATTTCTAATTTTACTTTTAAATCGTGAGAAGTAAATGTAATGCGGTAATTTGTAATTTAATTGTTAATTACGCGAAAAAAATTCCGCATTTTTACCAAATTCCAAAATAAAAGTGGTAGGCATAGTTTGGTATCATACGTGGTATGGACAGAAGAGGATTTGCCAAAAGGAATTAAGGAGAAAGCAACGTGAAATCTGCGAATTTCATTCTAAAATTACATATGTCATTTTTGGCTAGGATGTACTATAATTACAAATTTTTTACTGTTGAACGAAAACGCATCTTTATCATCGTGTTTAAATCACAGCACGCATCCACCCCACCCACATGATAAAACTTTCGTTTCTTCTGGAATTCAATCGGATAAGATTCTGCCGGACTCGGTAAAATAGATGCTCACAAGTTCCGACGATAAAATTTTTATAGTCGTAATACATAATAATATATCGAAATCGAAAGTAGTTTGGGAATTTGGTATGTATGCACGTTTTCAATTATGTTTGCTTTTTAGCCTTCAACTTCAATTACGTAAATTATATAAACATAAACAAAGCCAAGAAATAACTTATTTCTTGGTCCCGTCGACAGTCAGCCAAAAAATATAAAAATCCAAACAATCTCAAAGCCCTTTATAGGTACGTATGTGTGAGTGTAAGATATTTTGGCGATATGGTACAAATTTTAAAATGTTATTTGCCCCAAGCACATTATTCGAACCCTCGAGTGTCTTAAAGCATGTCCATTATAGGATTACTGCGATTTGCAAGGTGTGTACATTTTAAAAATGTGCTCCCCGATAGGCACACGTGTTTCTCACACAGTCCAAAATGCAATTTTTATACTTTTGATAAGATGTTCTAATCTAATTCTTAAATACCAATAATTTCATGTCACTTCTAGCCAAAAGTAACCTACAGCCCAAAACAATGCCCCTTACAACACAACCTCGTACATTATATAACGTTTATCCTTCTACACTCTCTTGCACTGATTGCTTCTTGAATTCTAATAAAATGTTCAAACTACAGAAATCTCCACTTAATCGTACCTACTTGCTCACGTTATTATATCATCTTTTTACTCTTGATAGCTCACATAACTTGAAAAACTGGCAAAGTTTATTTGATTTAATTACAATTCATTTTCATTATTACACAGCTGCTTGCTGTAATGATCTCTTCATTCATTTTTTATATTTCGTTTTCTTCAAATCCTAATTTTCATTTCATTTCTCACTTCTCTTTACAGCTCTAACTCTAGCCAAAAGGCAATCCCTTTAGCTTGTGCTATACCTACTTATCCTTTTAAAAGCATCCACAAACCTACAAGCTATATTTTCTTTCAGAGAATCGTAGCAATTAGCCCTCCGAGCATGAATTTAATTTATGCTTTGCACTATAACAGCTATCATTATAATTAACCCAAAGAAAATAAAAATGAATGCAACTCCATTTTACTTTTAACTCAATTACAAAAATTACCATCTTGTCTTGTCAAATGATGATGGGACCTAATGTCTGCATTTCCCACAATAAAATAAACGCAAGTATGACTGCATGAATGCAGCAATTCAAACAATCTTTTTCATACAGAACTTCTCAGAAACTACACATTTTTTTCAAAAATATAAAAGAAATAAAGGGATGATGCTGATGATAATGATGATAGCGATAGATAATGAAGATGACTGATGATGAACGACATTTCTTCTCTTTTCTGTCATCATCGTCATTGTTTACGCATGCATACGCACAAATTAAGAAAAATAGTTTATGAGAGTCACAATTCCACTGCCAAATCCCTCAAATTACAAGATTACGACCACCTCTACTCCGTTCCAAGATAGAAAATAGAAACAATGCGCCATTATGGAGGCAAAAGGGTGCAATTAAACCAATTCAATGGAATTAGGAATTTGAATTGAACAAGAGAAAATTCACTCTTCCTTTTTTGAGCATCGCATCACATCCGACATCCGCAATCTGTGGCTTGTCCTCTGCAAAAAAATAAATAATCGTGGTGTGCCTATATAGTGCATGTGAGTAGGCATGCTCATGAATCATGAAGCATTATTTTTTTATTATTCCATTACCAATTATGAATGAACAAAGAGTCATCGTGTCGTGTCATTCACTTTTTTTACTGTACATCAATTAATAAAGAAAACGGAAGAACGGAAAGCAAGCGATATTGAACGTGTCGTCAGCATTATTAACCTACGACGCATTGTACAATGTCCCACCGTTTGTGTGATCATAATCAAGTAAAGGACTTTGGCAGGAAGGAAGGAAGCTCACATCACTATTCTCATAATCACCATCATCATTGCCACCACCGTACATTTCTTCAGCTTTGGTTTATTGACAGAATAAAAAAGGGAAAATATTACTGAAGAAAAAATAACTTTTGCCATTTTCAAACTAACTTTCATGATTTTTTCTCATCATTTTGATCTTGTCACAAAAGCAGCTCAGCTACCTATTACGTACTTACTTCAACTTCGGTAACTTGCCCTGAAATACAAATAAAAAACTTAACAAATAATGTTACAGGTCACAGGTGTTCGTATAGAGTGAAAAATTACTTCATTTTATAAATTCACCAAACATGACTTCTTTTTTATCGATTCCTATTTTTTTGTTGATTTTCATTGATTCAATTTTCTGATTATTTCTGGTCATCCCCCCAAAAAACCTCAATTCTAATGGAGTGGTCATAAGTACACGACAATAGGTCGTGTGACCACGACAGGATCAACGGACCAACCAAACCGGAAATTATCACCGTATTTTTTCCTTGATCAGGATACACTTCTTTTTCTCTCTCTCTCCCTTGCTGGGATTATTAATGTTGTGGGCGATGGCAAAAATGCTGATGAATGAATCTATAAAAAACGCTGCACGACACCGTGAGCTAATGCCTTACGTAGGGACATAAATGGTCATCAAGTCATCGTGAATCTTGATCAGTATTTCAAATGGCAATGCCAAATGTCGTCATTATTTACTTGTCTTCTGCTTACCTCCTCACAAAGTCCATTGAAATTTGAAAGAAAAATTCTGTGAACGTTTTTCTAAAGATATCAAAATATCAATGTGCATTACAAAATACAATTGCATTTCATTGCCTTCTAATGCTCAAAACTTCATTTACACTCTATCACTGTTTTTAATATCCCTGCTGCTGTATGAACACGTTTTATCATTTATCAACATCAACAATTCAATTTTGAAGGCATGTTTTCACACGCGCCTG